>BQNB010008687.1:3329-75622 GCA_026074375.1 Tanacetum coccineum
TGTTCTTCTTAGCATTATTGATTAGTTTCCGCATAATCAATAGTGTTCAAATCAGTGTTTTATTATTGTTGCTTTAGAATTATCTAAAGGAACAAACCCTTTACAAGCTAAAGGTTAAGATCTATTCAGAAAACGATCCAACAGGAATTGCAAGAAGGTTGGCCACATGACTCGAGATTGTAGGAATCCTGCTGCTGCTAATAATCAAAGAACCCTTACTTGCTATGAGTGTGGAAGTCTAGGACATTACAAGAATGGAAGTCCAAAAAGGAAGAACCAGATGCAAGTTAACAAGCAATGGAAAGGAAAAACTTGTGGAGACTCTAGTGTCATGGAAAATAATGTTAATGTTTAGGGAGAAACCTTCCCGTATTACCTAGTGAAACCTAAGCGGGAACTTTCTTAGACTCTATTTCCTATAGGAATTTGTGTTGTACTCTTTTTTGAATTTCGTTGTACATGTGGGTGATTTAAACTATCTATCAAACTTATGTGTCGTGAAAACCTTGTCAATTTTACTTTAACTCTCTATTTATTTATGCAAGACACTCCTTAAACTATTATAACCTTTCGAACATTTTTACAACTACATTATAAACTATTTTACTACCACATGATAAACTATTTTACTAATCATTATCTTACTATCATCAAAGGAACTAACATCTTATAAACTATTTCACAATCGGTTTATAAACTATTCCCACTATCGTTAATAAATTATCTTACTATTATTAATAAATTATCTTACTATCGGGTAATAAACCCTCATTTTATAAACTATTTTACTATCATCTAGTAAAATATCACCTTATAAACTATGTTCTTACCATCACATACTCTATTTGCTATTACCTAATAACCTATTTTGTTATTATCATGAAAAATTGTTTTACCAGCACCTTATGAAACTTTTGTTAACAGTTATAAACTATTTCACTAGTATTTCATAAACAAATTTACCACCACATATAAAATAACTCGCTATCATTTTGCGAACTAAGTTGCTTCCGCCTCATAAACTACTTTGCTACCATCTATAAAAAAATTCACTATTTCCTTATAAACCAATTTACCATCACTTATAAACTACTCAACTATTGTTTTCTAAACTAAAAACTATTTCGTCATTATTTTATAAACAAAGTTACTATCATTTTTACAATTTTCTTTCCATCATATTATGAACTATCTTCTTGATATCTTATATACTATTTTGCTATCATCTTAAAAACCACGTTACTGTCATCTTACAAATCATTTTGTTCTTACTTTATGGAACTATTTTGTTTTCATCATATACATTATTTTACTATCATCCCATGAGTTACTTAGCTATTGTCTTATAAACCATCTTACGGTTATCTAGCAAACCATTTTGTTGTCACCCTATAAACTACCTTCTTTCCATTTTGTGAATTAATTTATCACACTATAAAACTATTTTGATACTGCTATATGCATAACATTTGTTTGACGAAATTGAGCACATCATCATTAGTCCTAAATTATACATAGCCTGATTACATATGTCTAATTCAGGAAGAACCATGCCATGCTGGTAGTAGTCACCTTAAAATGCTTGTTAAAACCAATTTTCTACTTATATCCCCAAAAAGTAAAAATTTTGTGTGCGTATCCATAAAACGTGTTTGTCACGAAAAACTGAATTAGAAATCAAAGTAGCTAAGTAGACCTTTAGACCACCTTACCACATAGAGTTGGCATCATCTTACCCCAAACCTGATGCCCGAAAGCCGAGACGCATCACTAGTCACCATAAGACGATCTACCAACAAGTTTAGCTGCAATTTAGGAATCCACTAAATTACCCATTCAAACGTCGACGTAATACCATAGAGCTTAGTAGTTGCGACACCACCATAGGTATAAATTCGTTATCATCTTGGAAAGGAAAATGTTACAACTGACGCTTTAAGCTGAAAGGAATGAATAAGACCACTAGGAGTCGAACTTTAGTTGCAACAATAAATATTAAACCGACGTCACTAATCTTGAACGCTTAAGCTAAATCAATTTGGAAGGAGAATGCAAACGCGTTACTGAGCGTGGTAAAGAAAATATCAGGAGACGTAAATAAGAAGAACAAATAAATTTGTTGTTACAAAATTCGTTTATTACCTTAGAAATAAAATTACATAAGAACAAAAAGAAGAATGAAAGTTTTATTACAACCGTTCTCTAACAATAATATCTATTACTCCCAAAGCAGATCTACGCCAACTGCTAGGACAATGAGCGGTACGAGAAGCGCCATAATTACAGCTAGAAACTAATAATCTTCTTCGTATGGAACGTCAGCCATGTAGATGATAATTATTATTGCGCTCGCCAGCGCCATGATTGTAGTAATATGTAACATTTTGAGAGGTTTGAATAAGAGAAATTAAAGTGAAAGATTTAGTGTTTTATGGGAAGATGGAAAAAAAAATTAGTATTTAAAGGGAAATGTGACCGTTGGGGGCACTTTAAAAAAAGGGGGGGGGGGGCTAAATCCTAGATAAATTTAACCCTTTAAAAGTCTAGCTAGAATCGGCCCGATAGCTTACCAACTCGAATCGCCAAAAGAACTCAGTGATATTCGTAGCACGTTCCATGCCTCGAATTTAAAGGAAAATGATTCAATGGAGAGACTGACGAGAATTTACTTGAAAGAAGTGGCATCAAGGCATGGGGTACCGGTCTCTATCATTTCTGACCGTGATGGCAGATTTACATCGCATTTCTGGCAGTCGCTCTAGAAAACTTTGAGTACTCGTTTAGAGATGATGAGTGTAGCTTACCATCCATAGACCAATAGTCAATGTGAAAGAACCATTCAAACCTTGAAAGAAATGTTTCGCGCTTGCGTAATAGATTTTGGAAATGGTTGGGACAAGCATTTACCGCTAGTAGAGTTCTCCTACAACAATAGTTACCATACTAGCATCAATGCTGCACTGTTTGAGGCACTTTATGGTCGCAAGTACAGATCACCTGTTTGCTAGGTCGAGGTCGGAGATGCTCAGCTCACTGGCCCAGAAATAGTTCATGAAACTACTAAAAATATCGTACAAATTAAAAGCAGAATTCAAGCCGCGCGTGATCGACAGAAGAGTTACGCCGATGTAAGGCGTAAGCCTTTAGAATTTCATGTGGGAGTGGTATGTGTTTAATTACACATACCTTTGACCACTAAAAACAAACTTAAATGACAAAAAATGTACCAAAAATACATTGTATTTATATGTTTTGCATTTGTATTATGCAGGTAACAGATATCTAAGAAAAGGACAAAATCGAAGCCAAAACAACAAAACCGAGCACGAGAACGGAAAGACCGTGAGAAGTCAAAAAAAAAGTCAAAGTCAACAAAAAAGTCAAAGTCAAAGTCAACCCCAGGAAGTGGCATTGGAAAAAGCATCAACAACCAAACCCGAAAACCTAAATTGTCAAAAGTCGGCCCACCCGTACCCACCTAGT
This sequence comes from Tanacetum coccineum, assembly GCA_026074375.1. Lineage (NCBI taxonomy): Eukaryota > Viridiplantae > Streptophyta > Magnoliopsida > Asterales > Asteraceae > Tanacetum > Tanacetum coccineum. The sequence goes on from BQNB010008687.1 coordinate 6,813, forward strand.
GGGCCCGGGTCAGCCCACTTATATACTAAATCTTTATAAACCTTAAACCTTATAAAAAATCCCAAGTACAACTAGCCCAAACCATAACCACTTAACCCCTTTATAACACTCCTGTTTACCCCAACCCTTTTATCCCTTATACCGTTAGTCCTTTTAAGGACTAACGGTGCAAACACCAATATAACTTCAAGGGCCAAACATGCAAAGTGGAAGGACTATGATTGCCATATACCTATACACCCTTAGGGACCATTCTTGCCTTTTTCCAAACTTCAAATAAGGCGTCAACACTGTACATCTTCCAGGTTGTATCCTGTCCTCACTACCCGCCAAAATACTCCAACATTATTCCCATTTCTTCTTTACTTTGTCTACACACCCCACAACTTATCCCTCCACATGACACCTTGGCAATCCCTTGCAAGCTCATTCGTCTAAGGAACAAGACAAGAAATCAAGGGTAGGGATGATATGACTTGGGCACTACTCATTTTGGATGGCTATGATGACTTTTGGACCCCTCTTACACAACAAACACACCTACAGGAGCTCTCACAAATAAAGCACAAGTCCTAGAATCTTCTTTTGCTTAGTATAAATAGGCTCATTTGTAAGCCTTTGTGGCAGTTAGTTTTTAGTTTTTTTTCAGCTTATAATTTAAGTCTTTTTAGCTTATTGTATTGTTTTCTTAAAAGCCTTGTACTAATTTTAAGTTTAATGAAAGATTGAAGTTTTTATGTTTTATCCCGTTTTTAGGTTAAAGTGTTTGATGATTTAAAACTGTTTTATAAGCTCACAAAAGCTCTTTTTATAACATTCTTAAGTTGTTTACTTAAGTCTTACAAAACTCTTTCATAGTTTGTAAGGTTTAAGCTTATTTCACCAAAAATCACTCAAAAAGCTCAAATGGAAGATAAGCTAAAAGGGGAAGGGATTATTGCTGTCACTAGCTTATCTTTGATAAGCTAGAGCTTGTAGATAAGTTCTTTTGAGCATTGTTTACCCTGTTTAAGCAAGGGTTTTGTAAGTTCTTCATTTTTCTATTTTTTTTATCTTATTTACTATTCAACTGCTTATTGTGCTTATATCTTGCTGATTGCTGCTTATTCATGATTGTTTATGTTATTTGATGCTTATGTATGCATGCTTTTAGTTTAGAGATCATTTGTTTAAGTTTTCTTATAATCTGTCACTTTAAACTTATAAACTTTCATAATCTGTTTTAGCTTATTTGATTGCTTATTAGTTGCTTAAATATGCTTAATATTGCTTATTAGTGTTATTTAACATCTGGTCTTGATAATTTGTGGCTTAAATCAGTCTAAATCAAGTTTAAAATTGCATTTAAGAACTTAAAGGGGTGTTTGGTTTAACTGTTTTCATGGGTGAAAATGGGTCAAAAATGCATTTTGACACTTGAGTCAATTTAGTTTAGTTTAAATTAGTCCAAAAATTCAGTTTGTTTAAGTTTTTAAGTATTAAATCTCATTTTTAAGGTTTTAAGAATTTGTGGTTTGAATCTGTGAGCTTATAGCTCATTTTATCTGCTTATTTGATTAGGACTTTGAATCTTGTAGTTTTGAGAAGTTTTTGTATTTATGCATGTGTTAAAACAAGTTTGGAATCAAGTCTAATAGCCTGCATTTGTTAGTGTAGTTTTTTACCAATTCTGTCAATTTTTTAACTAAGTATTGAAAAAAAGGAAAAATTGCTTTTTCATTTGCTTTCTATGGCTTATTGTGAATTTCAAAATGTTTTTTGATTGTTGATTCTTGTTCTTTGAGGTCTAAATTTAATATGTTTGTATGTTATATAGTCATAAGGTTCTGTTTAAGTGCTTATTTTTAAGCTCAAAAGTGGTGTTTTGTTAAGATTGCAAAAAATTTTCTAAGTGTCAAATCTGTGTGAACTACCTTTTTCATTAAGCTTTTTAAGTGCTTATTTGAATTTCAAACTCTTTTTTTCTTTGTTGCTTATTGTAGCTTTTTGGCCATGCTTTTTAGTGGTATATGTCATTAAGCCTTAAGGATTTGTTTTCTAGCTTAAAAATAAGCTAGAAAAGTCCCCCTTAGGCTGTTTGCTTAAGAGTTTGGCCAAAAAGCTCTTTTGCTTATTTAGGCTTAGTTGCTTATTGCATTTGCTTATTCTAGGTTTAGTATAGCTTATTAGGCCAGTTTAAGTCCCCTTTAGCTGATTTCCTTTAGGGTAGAGCTTATTTAAGCTTATTTGCATTTTAGCTTAAAATTCCTAAGTTTTATAGTTTTTTGATTATTCTGTCTTTCTAACTTATTTTAGTTGCTTATTTTTCTTCAAACATGCTTAATAGGTCTAGTTAAGGTTCTGTCTTAGCTTATTTCTCTTTTTGGATTGCTTTTTAGTGCTTAAATTGCAAACAGTTAGCATTAAGGTAACTTAGTATAATATAGCTTATTCTGTCACCTTTTCAGCTTAATTTTGTGCTTATTTTTGGCTTATAAAAAAGTGGTTTAATAAAAGTTGCTTATTTTTAAGTCTTCTAAAAGTTGTAAAAAAATGGCAAAAACAAAAACGTTTGGGATTAGGGGAAGCCCTAGGTGAGCAAGGCTCGAACCCGGAACCTCTACCCTACTCACCAAACTTTTTTACGCACGCACTCACTACCACTCGCCCTTGGGTCTTTTTCGGTTCTACCTTGCAAAATCTATTAGTTATACACGTTTTGAGCTCTTTTTGTTATAAGCTATTCGTAGCTTATTTTTAGCTTTTTAGGGCTTATTCGATAAGCTGGCTTAACCAGCTTATTTTTCCAAGGAATTTTACAACCTTTAGGACTTTAATGCATTTTTTTAGATTTTTCCAACTTAATTTGTTATTTTTCTTTATTTTTCAAAGTTTAAAAAACTAGAAAATCATTTAAAAATAGTTTAATTAATCAGAAAAATACAAAAAAATAGTTTTTAGATTTAGAATAAATAGTTTTAGGTTTACAAAGTTTAAAATCTTTTTCATCATTTTTAAATTTTAAATTTCATTTTTAGCTTTTTAAATTAATTTTAGGAATTAGTTTTTAATTATAAAAAGTAGTGAAAAATATTTTTCTGAGTTTTTATGATATTTTAGACTTTTCTAAAGTAGAAAATCATTTTTTGGAATTTTTAGGAATTAATTTGTCATTTTCTAGAATTTTAAATAGATTAAATAGGTTGTAATTCACAAAAAATTATAAAAAAGTCAAAAAAATTTAAATCTTTTTTATAAAATTTTAGATTGTCATTTTAGAGGTTAGAAATCAAATTTGCATTTTTAAGGTTAATTTTTGCCTTAGTTGAGAATTAGTCGCGTTTTAGGATCCCCGGTTTGCGTTTTTAGTTTAAATTTGTGTGTCTTAATTATTTTTAGTTTAAATTGCCTTAATTTTCCCGTAGTTTTAGTAAACCAATCTAAATCTTTTTCATTTCACGCATCGATTATCAAAACGACTCTCGACTTTCAATTGCATTCCTCGTTGAGGATAACGACCCGGGAATCATACTTCCGGTTTACTACAATTGAGATTTTTGATTCTTATTATATATTTATATATTTATTATATTTAATATATATAAAGGGTTGAGTTTATCTCTTTGTCAGGGATGCTCACATAGACTATCTTAGACAGACTCAAGAACAAATATATATATATTATTTCTAGATATATAAAAGGGTTAGCATCAACTTTGACCAGGGAGACAAAGTCATGTTGAAGGTATCACCTTAGAAAGGGGTTATCCGTTTTGGCAAACGGGGGAAGTTAAACCCGAGCTATATTAGACCTTTCAAGGTGTTAGCGAAAGTAGGAACCGTTGCTTATAAACTCGAACTTCCTCAAAAATTAAGCAGGGTTCATAACACGTTTCATGTGTCTAATATGAAGAAGTGCTTGTCCGACGAATCGCTCGTGATTCCGTTGGACGAGATCCATATTGATGACAAGTTACATATCGTAGAAAAACTCGTGGAATTATGGACCGAGAGGTCAAACGATTGAAGCAAAGCCGCATTCCTATCATCAAGGTTCGTTGAAACTCTAGGAGAGGCCCAGAGTTTACGTGGGAACGCAAGGATCAATTTCGAAAGAAGTATCCACACCTGTTCGCAAACCCCACACCCTCGTCAAATACCACGACTTGAGCTTTGGGGCCAAAGCTCTTTTAACGAAGGAATACTGTGACAATCCACAATTTCAGGTCATTTTACGTCAATAAACATAAATTTATTTATTTTGAGCTTTTACGCATTTACTTTTAATTTCAGCCGTTTAAGTTAAATCGCGTAAACCAAAAGTCAACAATTAACGTAAACCGGCATTAAACAAATAAAAGTTTACGTCAAACAAGTGTTATATAATTATTATGAAGATAATTTATAACTTTTTGTATTTTATTTTTATACGTTATGTAAAATGTTTACATTTCGCATTTTGAGCTTTCATGTATGCATGTAAACTATACCACATTTCTACACTTAACAATGGTACCCACAATTATACCCAATACCCAAAAATTATATTATTTTTACCCAACAACACCCCATGGCCGGTTGTGTATGTATGCATACACAAAACAATACTAAGTTTTACATTACATAATATCATGTGCTAGTTTTGAGCATTTTATTCAAAGTCTTCTTACAAGTTCTAGCTACCACTTACATAAGTCACTCCCTCTATGCCAATCTCTTACACGCCTCAACCCTCCGTTGATTCATGGATTGTGTTTGATTTTACTTTCTAGATATTTTGACTATAAAAAGAACTAACAACAAGTCTATCTCATAACTTAACATTTACAAAAAATCAAGACTCTTCCTTTTCCTCCTCATAAGCTCACGACATTAAATAAGCCATAAAAAAATTTCATAGCTTTCATTTTCTTGATATTACAAGTATACAAGTGTGATCAAGGGTATTATCTAAGGTGTTCTAAGTTGATTTTTAAGTTATGGTTTCCATTTTAAGCAAGGAGTTTCAAGATCTAAGTTATGGTTTCATAAATCAAGATTTAAGGTTTTGATAAGGTTTTTGGGTTAAAATCAAAGACTATGGTTTCTTTTGATCATCATCTTTACTCTTTTGATTTTCTTACATCTTGATTATGTTTATACATATTTCTAAACTTACCTAATGTATTTATATGCATGAACATCATGATTATTAAGTTATATCACCAACTAGTAGACTTTAATAAACATTTGCAAAGAAATCAAGAACACTACTTACTTGTATGATTATTAGACATGTTAACAAGTTTGTTATTTATAAACTAGCTTATTTGATTAAAGAAATCAAGAACACTACTTACTTGAAGTGGTTAGATTAGAGGTTGTTGTTTTGTAAAAATGAGGTTAAAATGATAGTTTTAAAGTGTGTAAAATGCCCCTCAGGATAACAGGTTTAAAGCAGTTAGTTCATCTTAATACGAACCCGTGGACATAAAGAACGCGAAAAACAGATGTAAAACGAAGAAGTTATGGTCAAAACTAGATTTGAAACAATAACGACAAAAACAGTTTTTCGGCAAAATCTGGCAGAGTTATAATTTGTATTTTTATCCATTTTCGGGTTCGAACCGACTTAAGTATAAAATTGGAATGTTGTCCGGAATGATTTTTCGGTAAAGTCACACGAGTTTTGAAACCTAAAAGTGTAACATGGAAGAGTAAAACTTAATCAAACTTGAACAATTTTTCAAAAAGTGTCACAAAAATTCCTGCACTATTTTTACAAGTAATAAAGCTGATGTGAATAGCAATTTGCATTTTCGAACATTTTCGGGTCCATTTGGACTATAAAAACCTTAGAAAATAATATAGCATCATTTATATAATATTTATACGCGTTTTAAAACTTTATAAATATTATTTTATAAGTTAACTAGGCTATGTATATATTGTCGTTGCAAAAATAATAAAAGCCGTAAACTTAACGAAAGCATTATTTTGATTTATAAGCTAAGTCTAAAACTATAAGGTGGTGATATAACAAGATAAAATATAGTGCATTGTTCTATATTTTTACGCGTATTCTAAATCGACATATAATTAAATAGGTTGCATACCGGTCTTTATCGATGACTTTTCTTGTTGATTTATCTAGAAATTAATTACATCAGTTGAGGTGAGTTTATAGCCCCACTTTACTTGTTTAACAATACTTTACAAATCTCGGAGTGAGATACATGCTTTGTTTTACATTTGGACGCAAGTACTCTTATAAACATATTACGAGTTGCTTAAGTAGCGATAACCCATTATGCCCAGTGTCATGAACTGTTAATTACTTAGAGTAAGCGCGTGTGTTATAAATGAATCTATTTGGGATTAACACCCCCGTTTGGGTAAGTCATAATTATTGGCTTGGACGACCGAACTAACGGACGTATACCATATCGGATTTTGGATGTTACGGGTTGAACATCTACACGTGTACAATACTACATAAATATGCACACATACATAGTTGTAGCTTCAGTGTCATGAGCTTAGTGCGATCATAATTACATTTTGTAATTGTGTATGGGATATATTATTTCACACATTGAATTCTTGCGGTCCTACATTTATACTTACATAAACCTATGAACTCACCAACTTTATGTTGACACTTTTAAGCATGTATTTCTCAGGTGAATAAGCTGCTTGACGTACTTGATGTGCATTGGAGTCTAAACTTTTCAAGAATACATTCATGGATTTCTATATACATGCAAACTATCATTCCTCATTGTACTATTTAAGGTATTTCATTTTGATGCAAACTATTAGGACAAACGTTATAACTTATTTATTTCAATCATATCAACGAGGGTACTTTTTAAACGACTCATTTAGAGGTCGTTCTCTTATATCTTGTGTTATTGTATTATGAAGTAATGCCCCTGGTTACTATTCCGCTGCGATATATTTTGGGGGTGTTACACCGTATCTTCTTGATGGATATGGCGTATTGGTCTTTAGAACATTAGTTTTCTTGATTTCTTTGTTTAAGCTCCAAAATGCGTGCCTTTTAGATAATATTCACAAAGTTATCCATAATTACTGCAAATATAAACTTTAAGCAATTAAGTACCAATTCATGCAATAATTTATACAAAATAGGTAAGAAACATGGGATAAATGATGATATAAAAGTGACGTTATTTGATGTCATCAACATGCTACCATTTTTCATACTTATACATTTATACATGCACTATAGTTAAGAAAATTTGTAAAACAAACCCTTCCTCTCCTTTGATACCCACGGCAAAAACACCCCACACCAACAAAACCATGTGCCATTTTCCTTCTTGCTAAATTACACCCATTTTGTTTCCATGCATAACTACCTAGCACATTTCCATAATATTTACTTGCACTAGTACCCTCTTTGTTTTACTAGCAATAACCGTTGTAGAGATACTCGGCATGGGCATGAGAATAGACATATATATGAAGGTATGTTTGACCTGGCGTGTAGAGAGCATGATACTCAGACAAAGATAACGTCTCGGGTGTGTTGTTGCCTTTAGAGACCAGATGCATCACATAGTCAACTAGTGAAGCCTCTCTTTTTAGTCACGCAGAGTTGTTGTAAGAATATAAAGATAAATTTGAGAGAACGAGAATGAAGAAAGAAATTAGAGCGACTAGTACCTCTTTGTTTTGTACTAGCAATAACGTTGTCTCATTTCCATAAGTCTCATTTCCAAAATTTCTTCACTATATAATGAAGTGACTAGCTTATTTTACACACACACACACAACACAATATCAAAAACATATCCCTTTTTCTCCTCCTTCACTCTCTCTATCTCACAACAAGAAACACACACACTCTAAGTGTTCATAAATTAGCAGTGGGTTGGTTTTGATTTTTGGGTTATAAAGACACATTCTAGGTTAGAATAGATCTTGTGTTCATCTATTTTTCCACCATCTTTTGGAAGTAAACAAGAACCTCGTACTTTTCATACTTCTATTTACATTCTTGCATTTTATTTTATCACCCACATGTGTTTGATATATAAAAACTACACTTGAATGCTTAAAAACTAAAGATGTTGACTTTGGAGCTCGTAAACTTTATGTTAAAATCACTTTTTTCTTTGATCCATACTCAAGTATATACTTTTAGATGAAACATACTCGAAAATCGTGGCTTGTTGATGAGTTTTTATATTTTTAGTTGTTAAAATGAAACCGGGTTTTGTTGTTAAAAAGTGGTTGAGTAGGCACCTTGTAAGCTGTTTTCTAGGACTGTAGGATTAGAGTTTGGAGCTGTAAAAGTGATGATGTTGTAGTAGACATAGTAAGATAAACATGGATATTTGGATAACAAAAAACAGACTTGTAACGAAGGAGTTATGACCGTTTGAAAATGGGTAAAAATTATTTCTAAAAACTGCACACAGCTTAATTGTTGAAAAGTTTCAGACCTAGTTACTTTGAGGCTGTTTTTGGGTGCTTTAGAGTCCGATTTAGGTAAAAGGTCCATAGAGATTTTAGTTAGTCATCGCGGAGTACTTTTCAAAAAGTCAAGGATCGTGTCAAAAAGATAAGTAACAGCTGAGTTACGACCTTTTAAAGTTGGGTTAAAATTGTTTTATAAAAAGTATAAAGAACTTGTATTTTTTAAATAAATCCGAGTTAGCTACTTTTGGGCCGTTTTTAAGTGTTTTGAGCTTTGATTGGTAAATAGTGATAGTTGGACTTTTGGTAGCCCACCTGAGATACTAAATGTTTGAGTCGAAATTAGGCGAAAATAGTAAGAAGCGAGCGAGTTACGACTCTCCAAAGTTGGACAAAAACTCTTTTTAATAAAGTGTTGAAACTTTAAATAAATAGTTGAACTTGTGCGTAAAACATGTTTTGACTATAAAACTAAAACACAAACATGTTGTGGTGGTAAAAAGTATTAAGAACCCATATGCATTTTCCACGCTTTATTTTCGTAAACCTAAATCATATGCATATTAATTAGGTTGCAGTTAGGAGTTGTGCATTTGCATACTTGCGCTTATTTCCCGTTGTTACGGACTTTGCTTGAGGTGAGTTTCACACCCCACTTTTACTCGTTTTTAAGATTTTTTGAAATATTGGGGGTGAGATATATACTTGCTTTTACTATGGACAAAAGTAGCTTTTAAATCTATTACAGTGTTAGCCTAAGTACTGCTATCCCGCTTTTTGCCCCGATATCATGAACCGTTAGTTACTGCATGTAAGCACAAATGTTGTGAATAGATCTATTGGGGTTGGCACCCCCGTCCGGTGTTGGTAGCTATCACTGGACGGACACATACACACACACACATACATACATACATACATACATACATACATACATACATACATACATACATATATATATATATATATATCTTTTTAAAATTTATTATATATATATATATATATATATATTATAACTATATTATATATATTTAATTTTTATATATATTATATATATATATATTTGGGGAGCATTGGGTATTTTGGGATAAAATACCTGCAGGGGGCAACAACTTGCATTGATTTTGCAAGACACTATTTTGTTAAGGCTTCGGTGTCATGAGCTTAGTGCTAAGTAACAAAAACTTTTTTTATATGACATTGTATGTGTTATAATGGTCATGCATTTGAAAACTTGTGGTCTGGTTTACTATTTACTTAAACCTCTGAACTCACCAACTTTATGTTGACGTTTTAAGCATATTTATGTCAGGTCCTTAACTGCATTGGTAAGCTGTGTGCTTATGGAGTCCATGATTATGTCAACCGCTGAGGGTCACATTGCTTGGTATTTCTTTAACCTTGTCGTTGATTTGTATTAACATGTAACTTTGCTTCCGCTATGACTTTGAGTATTTTACTTTATGTAAAACTTTATCTTTAATTAAATCAACAATGTATTTTTTTAAAACATCTCATATATCGGTCATTCTCTTGTATATCGTGTTCTTGTATTATGACGTCACACGCCCTTGGTTAACTTTCCGCTGCACGATTTTGGAGGTGTGACAATTGGAATGTTGGGATTGTGTAGGAAAGTGTGTTTAATCATTTGTTTGGAAAGTGAGGATAAACAAATAATTAAGGGAATTTTTAGTGGGAAGTGGTGTGTAAGGAATGTGGGAGTTAGTAAAACATCTAATGTTTGTGAAGTGAAAAAAGAAAAGTATAATCAACTTCCAAATAACACAAACTCAATAAGTCAAAATGACTTATTCCATGATTAATGATTATACAATAAAGTGCACATATTAGGTCGTCAATGGTGATTGACAGAATTAGGGGTGATGGTGGCGATGTCGAGTGCAAGATAACCTAAAAATAAGAAATATGAATTCACAACGTTAGACAGAGCCTGAGGAAGCCTTGGGAACCACCTCTGGTGTAAGAATCTGTCATGATGATTATGTTATGAAAGTATTAAGGTAGAGAAGATGATATCTTATGGGTTAAGTTAAGTTACAGACCTCTGTGATGACTTCCTTATTTATAGGTATAATCTGAGAGATGTGGGGGAGGCAGTTACAGAGGTCATGGAAGTTACAAAGATCATGGGTAGCTATTACAGAGATTATGGTTGTTGACCAGCTCTGCTTTGACCAGATCTTGTTTGACCTATTCTTTAGTCATTGTCAATTATGCACGTTATTAAACAATGTAATATCCCACATCACCTTCTTAGGTAAACCTAAGAAGGCTTCTATGCCTATAAATAGACTTGCATAGGAGGTGATATGGGTTGGTGATTTCCATATTCTCTAATCTAATCCTCTCTCATTTTCTCTCTTCCCTTTCTCTCTCTAGGATCTCACCCACCTCTCTCTTTCTCTCTCTAAACTATATTCTCATGTTGTGTGATTTATAGATATTCTACATCTGGTATCAATCGCCATGGGATGATATAGTGGTGTGTGTGTTATTAAGCTTAAAAGTTACACATTTTCTTTTCTTTCTCTCTTTTGCATGATTCTTGACGCCACAATGATTATGAAGATCAAATTTTTATGTTTAAAAACTATAAAGGTTTGATTTTTATGATTGTTTAGGTGTTTTAGATCATAGAAGTACAAAAAGGTTTTAGATTTAAACATGTGTAGAACCGTGGGGAGGGGGGTTGAATATTATTTTCTTGACTTCTTTGAAGTTTATAAAACTTCAAGTCTTGAAAGAGCCGAGTGCTGTGATGATCTACTTAGCGAAGAAACAATAAGTAGATAGAGATCGAGAGAGAGAGAGAGCACGATATATACTGGTTCAGGAAGGGGGCTTTAGTCCTTCTGTACGTCCAGTTGTGAATCCATGACACTAATACTATTCCTAGTGGAATCCTTGGTGGCCTACAAATAGTATTTTAATTTAACTCCACTGATATGCACAAAGATCGGCGCTCACAAAGAAGAGTTACTACCTACGGTATTCTGCCTCGGAATCCACCCCTAAGAACCCGTAATCCGACGTAACCTATAATGACAAAGACTTGTCACACCCCGCCAAGGCGGAAACGCGAGGCGTAACACGATAGGCATCATCACAACACATTGATCTCAACAATAGAGGATAACTAGAATGCAATTAAAACCAAAGTTTTATGACGATACCTAACACAAGAGGAGTCTTGTAGTGAGGTTTAATCGTAACACAACAATACATAGACATAATAAATCCCAACATAACATCATCATTATTCAAAATATCTAAAATACGCAAGTATGAAATGAAAACTCTAGCAGAAAAGACTCTACATGGAAGATCCTAAGGTCTCGCTAGCCACATATCTTAACTTCCTTATCTTTACTAGTCTCACCTGAAAATGATACTTTAAAACGTCAACATAATGTTGGTGAGATTCATAGGTTTAACATAATTACTTACTCTTGCTGCGAATTATAACCATTAGGACATACATTAATATTATACACAAATGCAAGCAATTAAATCATCACATAGACGATCACACAATCGGGCTTAGATTAGCACTGGCACTATAAGCAACCAAGCTCACCCAGAATGTACTACACAGTATGAGGTAGACGTACCCCTCTGATTCAAATAACCACACAACATGAGGTAGGTGTACCCTTACGATCCAAATAACCACACATCATGAGGTAGACATACCCCTCCGATCCAAATAACCACACAACATGAGGTAGGCTTACCCCTCCGATCCAAATAACCACACAACATGAGGTAGGTGTACCCCTCTGATCTAACAATGCATACATATAAGTCATACAATATTAAGTAATGTACAAAAAAACAAGTAAACACTTATTCACAACACTTAAAACATTTCAAACCAATTTCTTATCATTTTCACCCTAAGAAAATATAGAAAAAGAGGCTATGAATACTCACCTCAAGCTTCACGAATGCGCACACAATTACCAAGCAAAGTCTACACAAACATAATCTACAGGTTACACATAAGGCTTTACGGCCATATTCATGTAACCATTCAATTGATGGATAGTAATGTCTATATTATGATTATAAACATCCCATCATATTTCACATACTTTATTTATACTCTAAACACCTTTTATCTCCTTATTTAGATTCCTAGATTATAGCAGAATTTTATAGTCACTTCATGCCCACAAATAAAATACCCAATGACCTCAAACGACTGCCATACTTCATGTATAGTAATTTCAACATGTTATAGTATTACCCTATTTTTCTCATACTTATTTGATAAGCTTTACTATTTAAAAAAAACTAACAACACAAAGTGTCTAGAAAGTGTCTGATTCGACTACTAAAACCTTTGACTTGATCAGACCCATTTAGACACTTAGGAAAAATCTACAAAAATTTCAGAAAATCATAGACACATAGAACTTACTCCAGTTCAAGTTTCATCAACTAAAAATATGTTTTGGTATGGTTTCTAACCTCCCAAACACAACCCAAAATCTGTCCCCAAAACTCAGATTCGACAACTTATCTTGTAAAATTAATTTGACTGACTTCCACTTACTAAAAATTCATAAAACTAATTTTGTTGGAAAGTAGACTCCCTGAACTTAGTTTTAGGCTCAAAAAAATCAATAAAAGCTATTCATATGACCGAGTTATGATTTTTACAAGATGACCTAAAAATCTGCCCAGTTTTTTAATTCTGAATTTACAATAATTAAACCTAATTAAACCCACCCATACGCTAAATCATTATCCCCAAAATGATTTTTGATGATCAAAACATCTTATTTACAGAATATTTACAAAACCTTAATCCATCAATTCAATTGTTACATAATTAAAACCATGATTAAAACATATGTTTGATTACTAGAATAAGGATTAAACAAATTTAAGATTTGTAAAAGAAATCAAACCTTTATCTTGAGAGCTTTAAAAAAAACTTTAATGAAGGCTAGGGTTTAGGAGAATAGGTCGACACAGAGAAAAGAGGGAGAAAAAAACACTGACTTTATTTTATAAAAAATTACCAAATCAGTTTCCTTATCAAACTTGGACTTTTACCCTTTTTTCCCTCCCTTTTGAGCCGATCCACAACCAAATTTCGTGACCCCCCTCCTATATATATTTTATATATTTTTTATAAAAAAACAAAACTATATTTTTTACTTATTTACTTTACCTTTAAACAAATGCACATAACCTAAAAAAACACTTATACTACTTATAAATTTTCCAAATTATTTTTATTCATTACTACATAAATAAATTATGAAACATCAATTTACTAAACAATCTCAACCCGAAATTAACGATACACGATACACTAATGTCTCAAATGCTATAATATTCAAACGCACTAAAAAAAATTACCATCACATACGAAATGAACTGATTAAATCATTCATTCCTACCAACAAACATATTTATAATACTCCATATATCATAACACACATATCACCAATTCATCTTACGCACATAATTCTAAACTCATAAAACTAGGCATGTTAACACCAATGGTTAAACTAATCTTACTAAATCGCAGTTGTCACAAGACTTCCCCTTGGAAGCTTACCAAATCCCAACTAGATCCCCAATGATCTAGGCTTGATCCCTTAGATATAAGACTTCCCTTACAACTCGATTGAATGAAAGATTGATAGATGAACCAAGTTCTAATCTAACCTATAGAATCGATTCTAAAGAAATGGTATGAGAAGGAAGACCCTCGACTAATAACACAAAAGTATAGATTAAGTACTTGTATCTCTCTCTTACAGAGATGTGTTCTTCAATAGAATGATAAAGGAGGAGATTAAGAACACAAGAGGTGTTAGACTTAGAGGATTAGAGAATAGAAATGAGAGAAAAGAATGTTTGTAAGAGATGAGGAATATAAAGGCCAAGAGGGGGTATTTATAGGTCAAAAACCCAAATATGGGTAAAATAAATTTGTGTGTGGTGTGCTGGCCACGTGTCTGCGCATGGCTAGCATGTTAGAGACCCGAACCTTTTTTTTGGGTTTTTGGCTTTTTAAGTACCTGCTCTTGTTAAACCTCCAATTATACTTCACGCTGTGACCTTTCAATCATTCTTATACTCAAGGTCAACCAAATTAAATAGCCATTTGATAAAAGCATTTGTGAAGTATTTAAAATCCTTTTGTTTGTTTGTTATTAGAAAGAGAGAAAAAAACTATCGGACAAGGGTAGTTTGGGTATTCCTCAAAAAGTAACTAGCTTATTTAGAATCTAACTAATGGTTTGAAAGGCTAGTTAAGGTACATGGGAATATTATTGGAATATTATTAACTTAGAGAGAAAGGGTAAATGTTATGGGGGGGAGATTTGAAATTTAAATTTCAAATGTATTGACCACATGTGTGACATAGAGAACAGGATAAAAATCGGCTGTGTATAAGTTTTTATGAGTTGGCATGATGTGATGGTGATGGGATGGAAATGAGCCTCTTGATCTTATTTAAAATGAAGGGTAGAGATGAGATGGTGAATGGTAAGTTAGGTAGGTGAAATGACAAGATCAAGGGTGGATAGAGAGTGTGTTTGCTTAGAGAGTGAAGCGTGTTTATTTGTAGAGGGAAGTGTGTTTGTTTGAGATTTGAATTTCAATCTAAGGGAGGAAAAGAGAGTAAGGTAAGATGGATTAATGAAGTGGTATAATCAAGGGGTAGGATGATAGAGAGAGTGTGTGAAATTCAATTGGGTTTTAAGGAAGAAGGTGAATAGGAGATATGTGGTGGAGAATGTTTTGATGTGATATGAAGGAGCCTATGCTGGAATGTTGGGGGACATGAAGTACACAAGGTACAATAGTGTAAGAGAATGTGAGTTATCCAATGTGAGGAAGGTTGGAGTGAAGAAGAGTTTAAGCTTGGAGATGGTTTGAAGATAAGAAGTATGAAGGTAATGATGATTAGAGTGCAATCAAAGGATTGATTTGGGTTTATAATCACATTGCCAATAAGATAGAAAAGAGTGGGCAAATATAATTATGGGATGGTTTGAGAAAGGGAATGTTTTAGGAAGGATGTGTTGTACAATTGTGTAAATGGAGTGTTTAATCATTTGTTGGAGAAGAGATTAACAAATGATTAGTAGGAATGTGTTGTAGGATTTTATGGTATGAAAGTGTTTTAGGGATAAGCGTGGGAGTTTGTAAAACATCTTTTACATGTGAGGAATACATGTGTGAGTTTGTAAAACATTTATAGG
Organism: Tanacetum coccineum; assembly: GCA_026074375.1. Taxonomy (NCBI): domain Eukaryota; kingdom Viridiplantae; phylum Streptophyta; class Magnoliopsida; order Asterales; family Asteraceae; genus Tanacetum; species Tanacetum coccineum. The sequence continues at coordinate 22,475 of BQNB010008687.1, forward strand.
TAAGGAGGTGAGAAAACTTAAAGCATGATTAACCTTCAAATACCACAAACTAGATTAGTCACTTTGACTTAATCCATGATAATCAATAATGGATTTGATCACTAATCATCTTGATGCAGACAAGCTAAGTGCTTTGCATCACAAGTAAAGAATATCCCATAACAGGAAAGGATGCGTTTACGCAAAGTGACCTTTGACTTAGTTTAACCAATAAGGGAGTAAAATCCGTTACATGATTAGGAATAACGTAAATCTGGATTAACGTCAAATGAATACTTTCGTTTGATGGTATGTTGAAAGTAAGTTCATACTAGGTTTAGAAAGAATTTTTGGCCTTTGCTAGAGGCATCTGATAAAAGATTTGAGTTGCCATTTTGTTGAAAAATGGGAGCATTTGTTTTTGCTCCACTCTAAGTCTAAACCTCATTTAGAGTGTTCCGAACGTCAACATAAAATTGGTGAGCTCGTAAGTTTAAGTAGTAAACCCATTTGTTGTGCATAATAATACATGTAGGACAATAGTGAGTAGTTCAAAACATGCCTTTATTGTCACTCTTCTAGTAGTCCTTTTGGTTTTTAGGTTTTTAGTAATCCGGTTTTATAGATTTTGGCTATCGTTTGTTATTTTATGCTTTGCGAATGTTATTTGTCATCGTCAAAAAATAAAGGAGATCCTAGTCAATGTTGCACCAACAATCTCCCCCTTTTTGATGATGACAAATAAAATTTCGAAAATAAATAAAATTACAAACATAGCGAAGATGTAGATCGCCGTTAGTATAGCTTGCGTCTTGATCTTGGCCTTGTAATTTGGTAAAGCCTTGAACATTGTCTTTACTTCATGAGTCTTACATAGCTTTTCTACTCCTATGTACGCTATGGCTCTTTTGCTTCCGTATATGTAGTTATACTAGCATTCTCCCCCGATCCATAAGCAATCATCTTGTTCTTTGCTTTCCTTCTCCACCTTTAGTCAAATCAAAAATGCGGGATCTTGGTCTTCCATTGGAGGGTTGATATCATTGTAGAGGTAGAGACTAGATATCAATGCGCGTGCCCCCTGTGACAACTCGATATTGCGTTAACTTTTACGTTTATGCAATTACACTTTTAATAATGAACTTAAATCACTTCAAGATTACCTAAGTATATAAATTCACTCATAACAAACATTACTTAACACATTTTACATTTAACTTACATTACTCTACACAATATACATTATAACTTATTACTTAAACCTTTATACATACACATCTTACATTATAGTTAAAAATACATTACAAATACCTTATTTATACAAATACTTAATAAAAATATTTTTTTCCCTCCCATAAACACTACCTAAACTGTGCATATAACCCCCCTCCACCCCATTGCACCAATTAAATTTCTTGAGCTACACATATTTAGTCTTACACTCTTTAAGACCCATGCTTGTCTCCCATCATTTCATCCACATTTTTTCGCTCTACCTCACACACACTTCTCTCTCTCTTTATTTCTCTCTTAAAAAATCTGAATCTCCCTTCTTCCTCCTCCATTTTAATCGGCCAAGGTTTTCCAAGAGGTAAGCCACACCAAAAATCTTGTTTCGACATAAGAATCCTACTCTAAAGGGCTTGTTTAATCACCTCTAACAAGTTTGTTGATTCATTTGTCATCTACGGTATCATTTGGAAGAGTTGCTTCATCTCAAAAATCCTCCATCTCATCATTTTCTTAAATCCATCAAGGTATATCACGGGTATGAGATGATTTGGGTACATCTCATACCTAATAATCGACTATTTTGCCCTAAAATGTATGTTTAAGCATTTTCTTGGTCAACATCTAGAAAATAATTAGGATACTAAATACATATGGTTAAGACACTCTAAATATGATGTTAAAATGATTGTGGGATTGGTTTGGATAATTTGGAGGGTTAAATGGCAAAACTAGTGGTAAAAACATACGTATAATCAGGATTTTATGCTAAATCAGGAGTTGATTTATACATGCAGCGAGTCCATATTTTTTCAAAGTAGCTACTCGTTTTTATTAATAAATAGGGAGTATACATGGATATAAAATAGGTTCAAGAGTCATTTTGGTTGTTTTAGGTGTTTTAGATGAAAATGAGTGCATGAAAATCTTGGTAAAACTTGAAATAGTGGGCTATGATTTTTCAATAGCCATCTTGTTTAAGGCATAACTTGATAGTAAAAATAGCTTTTGTTGTGTTTTAAAAGCTTAAAATTATTTACTCGGAGTCTAGTTTTCAAAATATTAAGACTCAAGCATTGAAATGAAGATTTGTTCAAACAATACACGAAAATGGTACAAGTGTGTAAATCTAAAATTGGTGGACTAATTTTGTTAAGTAACTTTTTTTGTTCATAAATAAATCATAAAGTGGTCTTTCTATAAGATTATAGCTCTAAAATTTTGATACATGTCTTAGCTATACATAAAATAAGGTGTTATAAAATATGGGTCAAGTTTGGGTATGATTTGGACCAAAGTAATAAGAGTAGTCAAAACAATACGGTTTTCTTTTTTCGGTTAAGTGTCATGTTTTAAGTGTAACTCACTCATACTAGTACATGGAGCCTTAAAATTTGGCCGCGAACTAAATTCTAATATGTATTTGTTGTCACTAGAAGCCCATAAACCACATTCAAAGTTAAACCTTTTTTATGGCTTGTACAAGATGGTATGTCTAGAACTGATCCATTTTCTTGTTAAGGACATTTTGGTAATTTAAACACATGGGAAAGATCTATAAAATTTTATAGAGACACCTAATACACTGTACTAACACCTGGTCAGAGGACAAGAATTATAAAGATCATTAACTTAGTTAATAGAACTCCGAAAGTGAACTAAAAACCAGGACAAATTTGGTTATTTCATAAGTAATGCTAAAAATGACTTATAGTGAAAATATAAATTAATAACCTGACTAATAAAAATATAATTGGTCTGAGCATATCGTTTAGGGTCTAATTATTTATATTTGATTTTTTTAGGTCGTAGTTAGGAGGTGCATTTTCGTCGGGTTCCTAGTCATTCCTCATTGATCAGTCTAGTTTTCATTTCTCTTGATTGCTAAGGTGAGTTTCGTAGCCCCTTTTTACTTATGTTTTTCATTGGGAGAAAATGATACTCAAATGATGTTTTAAATGTTTGCTATGATATAAAGTTTTCTTTTATATCTTTAGACAAGATGTGCGGTTGTATTGCTATATGTTGCCTTAATGTGTTATTGTAAACCTTGGGTAAATAGTACCTTCATAATACTTGCATCATATATGCATGCCTTTATTGTCATCGCATTCTAGGAGTGATTCAAATAGCACATAGAATTATCATGAATCAACAAGTATACACGTAATTGCACATAGTTCCTATTATGTAGATATATGAGGGATTAGGGTAATAGTTAGGTCATCCACTAGTCTTTATAACTAATGGCTCTGATACCAATCTGCCACACCCCGCCTAAGGCGGAAACGCGAGGCGTGATGGAGAGAAACCATCATAAAGCATTGGTACAACATAATAGAGAATTTACTAAACGAACATTTAACATTAAATGTCACAACGGCATCGAATACAAGCTGGGACTTGCATCACGATGTAAATGTCACAACAGCATAGTTATAACGTATCAAGATCCTGCATGCCAAGACAACATTCACAACAAAACAAAACGAATCTAATGAAATACAATAAACAAAAGGTAAAAATGTAATTCTGCTTTAATGATGATTGGACCATAAAGAGTTTCTTCTTAGGTCTCATAGACACTACCAAACACTATTTCTTTAAAGCTTAATTAGTCCTTTTATATACCTTAAAAAATGAATACTCGAGAAACGCTCAAAATAAAAATTGGTTGAGCTCGTAAGTTTAAGTAGTAAACCCATTTGTTGTGCATAATAATACATGTATTCGATGCCGTTGGGTAAACATGTTTTGACGATGACAAATAACATTCGCAAAGCATAAAATAACAAACGATAGCCAAAATCTATAAAACCGGATTACTAACTTATTTACCCATGTTTTGAACTTCCTCCTTCCTGTGGAATCCAAGAAATACCTTCATCTTGTACTAGAGAAATCGTTGGATCTTCATCAATTTGAGAAATCTTACTCCCCTGTTTGGAAGAATCCTCTTCAATCTCTTCATCATCAGAAAGAACAACCTTTGCCTTTCTCCTTGCCTTGCCAGACTTCAGCTTGTACTCTAGTTTATTTACTCTAAGTACCAACTTGGTGAGAGCAGTACTATAAATCTTCTTTGTCTATTGCAAGTCCCTCTCCAATCCATCAATCCTGTCATTCAATTTGTTAACTAAAACCGTCAAATCAAGTTGTTGCATGCTACCCTCAGTACTTCTATGTGAGTAAACAACATGGAGAGGTGAATCATAGGGCATAAAAGCAGTCTCCTCTGCCTCATAGGTGGGTTGAATTGGTTCTAGTGAAAGTGATGATTGAGTGGGTTGTTGAGATAGTGATGGTGAAGATGTGATCCTTGATGGTGATTGTAGTTGCTCTTCATCATGTGATTGTACCAACATACTCTCAAACAATGGTGTCACTACCCCTGAATACCCCTTAGAGGCTCTCCTCATATTACTAAACAGTTTACTTGTAAGAGTAGGAGTGGGATAAGTTCTAGTATGAGATAAGAGTAACCTTTGTTGTGTGTTAAGAAGGAGTAGAATAAACCTAGGATACAATAAGAATTTGTGTGGGCTATCCAAATTCTTAACCATAACTTCAAAGATGAATTTATAAAAGTTAAACCTCCTGCTTGTAGCTAGACAGATGATTGCTGTAGCAATGTTCCTACTGAATTGATCCCATGCAGTCTTCTTGGAGCTCAGACAATGTAGAATTATTTGGATAAAGAACTTCTACTGGGGTGAGAATTGACCTTTAAAGAATGTAAGGCTTTCAGAATTAGTCACACACCCTATATGAGCTAATTGCTCAAATATTTCTTCATTGAAGAGTGAAGAAATGCCTTCTGCATCATCTAACTTTAAATGTCTTCTCAAAGAATCTTCAGTTATGAGCTTTTCATGTCCATCAATAGCTGCAGAAATAGCTTGAAGTCCTTCCTTAGTAGTGCTCAAAACAACAGTTTCCCAAAATTGTTCAATAAGGGACACAAAAATGATGGGATTTTCAGTAAGAGCATAGTAGATATGGCTTGAAGTAAGAAAATCTATGATTTCATTAAAACTCTCACTACTTTCAGATTTAACCAAATATGTGACCATATTATGCTTGTCGCAAAATTCCAACTTTGCCATTTGATGAATGAAAAGATGATGAATGAGGTGGGATTAGTTCGTGTGAGAAAGTGTAAGGTTCTGATAGAGTGAATTGAAATATGAGTGAGGTTTAAAAACAGTATGTTTTCACCGACTGTAAAAGAGTTGTACTTATCTTGAAGAAATCGTTTAATGATATAGATAAATCAAGAAGTCTCCAATTAGTCAAACCCTATAAGTTATAGATGTGGCGGAAATATCTCAACGGTTCTTTGATTGAGGAAAATCTCTTAGGACTCAAACAGTACTAACAGTCACTTAGCAGTACTAAGTTTGGTCTAGCGGTACTAATTTTAAGTCTAACAGTACTAACTTCATCTAGCAGTAGTAATACTTGCCTAGCAGTATTAACTTAACACTGACAGTACTAAGTGTTATACCAAGCAGTATTAACTCCAAACTTGATCCATTATAGATATTCAGCACCAATGTAGACTCTCATATACTCTCTTTCTGTTTTTAAACTCACAAAATATCTCTCAATTCTTTTTCTCACCAAACACTCATTTCTGTTTTTCACACACAACTCTCTTTCTGTTTTTGAACTCACCAAATCTCTCTATTCTTTTTCCTCACAAAACAGACAATTTGGGTACAGTTTGCCATCAATTCCTTAAGTTCCAAACTGTCCTCCCCACTTCCAAGTGTGTAACCTCTTGAGAGAGGTGGGTCATTGGACTGTTTTATAGTTTTTGGCAAACTACCAGCCATAAACGGATTTGGGAAGTCTTTACCAAGGCCGTTTGCTTTGGACTAGCCAATGCTTCATTGCAATAACATGGTGCATTGATAACCATATAGTTTTTGGTAAACTATCAACCATCAACGGATTTGAGAAGTCTTTACCAAAACCGTTTGCTTTGGACTAGCCAGTTCTTGAAGTCTGTTAGACATGGTGAACTGATGACCATTTGTTGTGTGGTTTACAACCAACACTGAAGGAACACGCTACCATCATATTCCTCCCTTCAGAGAAAGCTTCTAGCAGTCACACCAATCGATATGTACACAGCAGTACTAACTGAACCTAGCAGTATTAATTTTTGTACTAGCAGTACAAAGTTGTAACTCACAGTATCAACTAAGCTCAGCAGTATTAACCAAGTATTCATCATATTTACCCTCTAGTGTACATATAACCTCCCCTCAAATATAGCTACAGATTTAACATCCCAATGCTAACCACCAAAAAGTTAAATCTTGTGACATCAAATCCTTTGGTGAGAAGGTCTGCAACATTAGAGTCTGTGTGAATCTTGATAACTTCTATCAGTCTTTTCTCATAGCAATCTCTGATAAAATGAAATCGAATCTCGATATGCTTGGTCCTAGAATGAGCAACAGGATTCTTAATAACACTTATAGTGCTCTCATTATCAATATGGATTTTGGTGTTCATGAAATTAAAACCATAATCCATCATCTGATTTTGTATCCATAGTACTTGCCCACAACAGTTAGCAGCTGCAACATATTCTGCCTCAGTAGTAGAATTTGCCACAATAGTCTGCTTCTTGCATTGCCAAGATATCAATCTTCTACCAAGAAATTGACAGCCACCTGTTGTTGATTTTCTGTCAAGGCTGGCTCCTCCATAGTCACTGTCTGAGAAAGCTTCTAGTTCAAAAGGTGAATCCCTAGGATACCATAAACCTAATTTGGGTTGATGTTTGAGGTACCTAAAAATCCTTTTTACTGCATTTAAGTGTGAGGCTTTTGGAGTGACTTGAAATCTAGCACAGGCACACACAGCAAACATGATGTCTGGCCTTGATGCAGTCAAATACATCAGGGAACCAATCATAGATCTGTAGACATGTACATCTACATCTTCACCATCTTCATCCTTGACCAGTGGCTTATTAGACTCAATAGGAGTAGTAGCTGTTCTGATGGACCAAAAATCAAACTTCTTAAGGATGTCAGCTACATACTTGTCCTGACTAATAAAGATTCCATCAGGTTGTTGCTTCACTTGAAGTCCCAAAAAGAAAGTGAGTTCACCCATGGAGCTCATTTGGAATCTTTTGTGCATACAGTCTTCAAACTCTGTACACATAGACTTCTTTGTAGAACCAAAAATAATGTCATCCACATACACTTGGACTAACATAATGTCACTCTTCACAATCTTTTTCTTCTTGATAAACAATGATTGTCCTATGCTACCTTCTCTGAAACCATTTTCCCATCAGAAAAGAAGAAAGTGTCTATAACCAAGCTTTAGGAGCTTGAAGAAGACCATCAAGAGCCTAAATCACCTAATAGACTTTGTTGGATGAGCTGTGATCAATCAAAGCCTAGAGGTTGATGACATTCACCTTCCTCTTCAATATGCCATAGAGAAATGCACTTTTAACATACCATTTGGTAGACAGTAAATCCACATGTATGATTCAAAGGCCTAAAAATAACCTGATTCCCCTACCAGAGCAACAGATGCCAAAAAACCTCAATTATAAATCTATTTCCTTCCTGCCTGTCAAAACTATTGTGCTACAAGCTAGCTTTTTGTTTTTTACAACAATACTTCTCTACTTCTCTCACCCCTATTATTTAAAGACCCACTTTAGCCAATTGCCTTTTTATCCCATATGGCAAAATCAACAAGTATCCCAAACCTTTTTGTAATTTGAACTGCAGTAAAGCCTCTGTGCATTGCTTAATAACCCCAGCTTTCATCTTGTAAGGCTTGTGATATGTTCTTAGGTTCTCCTTGTGGAGAGAAAAAATGGCTAACAAACAATTTTTGATGATCTTTGTGATTTATTCTATTTTGTTTTGGAGATTAGCTCAACAATGCTTGTTATGCTAAGAAGCCTTTGAATATTTCGCTCTTGTTTGAACTCTTGACTTTAGGATCTCCTAGAATTTGATCTTTGGATGATTCTTTTATGAAGTTCTGAGTGTGGGGAATATTATTGACATTAATGTGTCATCCATATATTGAGAAATCAGCCACTCACTGCGCACCTACATTCTTCTCATCATCATAGGCTCCATTGAATATGCCATCACTTGAAAATGCATCAGAAGCATCTTCCAAATTAGGCATATTTAGATCAATGGGTAAATCAGCATTAGGGAGAGTAGATGCATCAATAGGTATTTATCCTCCAAGATTGATAAATGATGATTTACCAGCATATGCACCTGTGGGAGTACTAGCAGCACTAACATATAGCGTGGTAGCAGTACTAACAGATGACCTACCAGTATTAAGTTTGGCAATACTGGTAGTTTGAGCTGCTCTCTTTTGGATCCAATATTCCCTCCTCTTTCCTCTTCAGAAAAAAAAAAAAAAAAAACAAAAAGCTTGTCTTTTGTGGAATCATCCAAGCTTTAGGCAACCACTTCTTGAGCAATATCTTCTCAAGATCATCTATTGTTAAAGACTTGTTCATCTTCTGTCATCTGATGTTGTCCTTCCTTATCAGCAACATCTATCAACTCATGTACATCATTGTCCTTTAGGAGAACTTTTAGAAGGTTTTTCATGTGCAGCTGGAGCAACATCTTCTAACTGGAATCCTTGTCCTATGAGGTTGTAGTGAAGCAGTATGTATTCCTGAGCAGGTCCTATATCTTTTACCATGATGAAAACCTGCAATATAAAGAATCTTTGTGTACCTGCATGCTACATTAACCTGATTATCTAACACTACACAAACAGGAATAATAGTTTTCATTGAATTGGTGAGAAAATCAAGATCAAACATCCAATTAGGACCAGTTCCTGTCACATTTGGTTGATCTTCAAGAAAATTGATGTGCAGATTCTCTTCTACCCTTTTGGTCCTTTTGTTGTATACTCTAAAGGTTTTACTAGTGGTAGAGTATCCAAGTAAATAACATTCATCAGATTTCCCATCAAATTTGCGCAAGGAATCTAATGTGTTTAAAATGGTCAAGGGGCACCTAAAAGGTCTCTTATTTTAAGGGTTGGTCACTAATACCCTATTCAGTACATAGCAGGCAGTATTTACTGCCTCTGCCCAAAATAGGATAGGTAAAAGTAAATCTGCTAACATAGTTCTAGCTGCCTTAATTAGGGTCCTATTTTTCCTTTCTGCAACACCATTTTGCTGTGGAGTTCTAGCCACACTAAACTCCCTTTTTATTCCTTTCTAAGCACAGAATTCATTCATAGAATGGTTCTTAAACTCTGTCCCATTATCAAATCTAATGATTTTAACATTATGATTCAAATGGTCTTCTAAGCCTGTTATAAATTTACAAAGGATTTTAGATGTTTCATCCTTGGTAGCTAAGAAAAATACCCAACTAAATTTGCTGAAATCATTAGTCACAACCAAGCAGTACCTTTTCTTGTTAATACTTTCTACAGAGACAGGTCCAAATAAGTCCATATAAGGTAATTCTAGTGGCTTTCTGATGATTCTTTCTAACTTGGCCTTACAGGAGGCCTTATGTTGCTTACCCTTCTTACAGGCAACACAAGTTTGGTCATTCACAACAACTTTTGAAGGTAAACCTCTAACTAGGTGACCTTTAACAAGTTTGTTTATATTTTTGAAATTTACATGACCTAATCTCCTGTGCCATAATTTAAACTCATCTGCTGTTGCATTTGCATATAAACAAGTTATACCTCTAGAGGGAATAATGTTCTTTAATTCCAAGCTGTACACATTATCCTTTTTAGGAGCTCTAAGTACAACTTGACTTTCATCAAGAAGCTTAAAGCTAAGAGACAGGATAAGGCATTCAGTCTTAGTAAAAAGGACACTGTTTTTCTTGTCACACATTTATGAGACAGAGAAAAGGTTAAACTTAAGTTCAAATACAAAGTAAACTTCATTAAAGTCTAAATTAGCGGTTTTGATTTTACCTTTACCTGTTATTTTAATTACGCTCTTTTTTTTTGGTATCACTTCCAAAAGCCATCAAAGCCTCCTTGAAACTTCATAGTCTGAAAGATAACTTATATTGCCAGTCATATGCTATAGCAAACCACTATCCACCACAGTATGATCCTGCAACAAGATCTTTGGATTGCCTTGTGTTAGGTATATTTGTATTTATTAGTTCCTACTGGTAGGTATGTAGTTCCTACTGGTAGAGTAATTGCTACTGTTAGTATTAAAGTTCCTAACTCTAACTGGCAGTATATAGTTCCTGCTGGTTAAATTTAAGTCCTGTAAGAGTACGTAATAACACCCAGAATAAGTTCTAGTGATGGATATACAATGAGAAGTAAATAGATAAACTCATGAATACGTAATTCTAGGGAATTATTTAGGGTTTCATATCTATAAATTAAACATACGGTTTAGGCTTGAAAGATGATTGAACAGATCAAAAACAGTTTTAACAATTAATAGAAAAGATCCATAGAGGATTCAAGTATTGTATTTTAGTAAATCATCTTTAGCCTATTGTTTATTTTCCGCGTGAACAATAGATTGTTTTGTTAGAGTCTCTCACAGAGTTACTTTTGATTACATTAGTGCTCTATATCCTTCACAGGCTTAAAAGATCTATCTAGGGCTGAGACCTACACCTTGCACAAAATTAAGAGAATTAGTATCTCTTAAGGATCCAAGCAATTACAGACTTGGAAATCCCTTTTGGGTCAACATACTTAACCTTTTTGAGCATGAATGATCCACTGTCTTTGGACATATGATCTAAGTAATTTCCCTTAGGCCTCCAAACCCACCTTGACTTTTTAAGGTCAGTATCCATCTTACCCTTACCAGTATTAACTACGCCTTGTCCTAACATAGTCAAATTTTGAACCCCAAGAAGTATTAATAGCTTTGTTTTAAGTCTTACGGTTTAAAGCATGGTTTTGATGTAGTAAGATACCTCTAGATAGGTGAAAATGAAGCCTCTTGTCTTACATTGTCCATTCTTGGTTAAATTTGGTCAAATAGCACCACCGAGTATTGTGGCTATTTATTGGAGTAAATGGTCTAACAGTACTAACAGACCTAACATACAACAGGCCTAGCAGGTACTAACTGGCCTAGCAGTACTAACTTTGCCTAGCAGTAACGAAACTTGCCTAGCAGTACTAACTGGCCTAGCAGTACTAACTGGCCTAGCAGTACTAACTTTGTGAACTCCTCTTTTTCCTATTTTGCTTAATAGATAATCAAATCTGTTCTGTTAGAACCTCTATGGGAAACATAAGTCTTATTTCTTAAATGAGGGTATTTTGAAAAAATTTGATGATTAACCCTTTTAGTATTATCCCATACTGGTTTGTCCACCCGTGGACCAGTATTGACCATAGTTTTTAGCTTAGGTTCTTGACTCTGTTTGTCATGAAAATTACAATCTTTGATCAAATGGTCAGTACTTTTACAGATAAAGCAAGCTTTTATTTTTTTAAAACCAATTCCTTATTTCTGAGAAGTTTGATCAATTTTATCAACTCTAGTTTTAACAGTTTGAGTCTCATTAGTTTTAACAGGACTAACTGTTTGCACTTCAAAACATCATCCTCAACATCTGAGTTCAATCCTTCATTGATAACTTTCTATCTTTGTTAAAGTGATTCATAGACAGTCTTAGGTTTTTGAGATATTTGCTGCATTTGTTATTACCGTAAAGTCACTTTATTTAGTAAATAAGATAGTTGTTTTTTACTCAATTATTTTCTTCCTAATGGCATATTCATCTAAACCTGCAAATGATATGTTAGCTCTTGGGGTTAAGAAGTTCCCTGTTATAGGAGAGGGAACAGCATGAAACCATACTGGCTTTGGAAAACCTATCATTATGCTGTGTGACTCTTCATCACTAGATCTGACAACAAAAAAAAAACACATCAATACTAATCTCACATATCATTTGAAAATTGTTTACTCCATCTTTCATTCAATTTGTGCTATATCCTAAACCAGATTTATCTCTACACTCATTTGAGTGTTGATTAATTCCATCAAGCTTCGTGGATGATTCTTCCATTTTACTATCTTTAATTTTAACTCATCTCTCACCTTAAAAACTTTTCTCTAATTCAGGTTAAGTCTTTTGTTAATTTTTTTATTTCTCACTGCATATTAAGCTCATAGTTATAAAAACTATATTTTCACCCCAAGCCTTATAACTCTTTTCAGTACAAGTATCTGGATTCTAGTGACAATCTAATGCAAAACTCCATAACCTTGAAATTTTTCTATCTTCGCCTCTGCTATGTTTTTTTTCTCTTTCACTATTAATAAAATCTTTTAAGAGTTTTAAAAAGATTCAAGACATTGTTTAGAACATTTTTGTACTTCATTGTCAGAAGAATTTGATGAGCTTGAAGAAGAGATTGCCATTAAAGCATAGTTGACTGGTTCTATTTCAAAATCATTACTCCAGTCATATCCTCCTAGACCTTCTTGAGCCACCAGTGCCTGTGATAAAGATTCATTTGTTGGTGCATTGCTCCTGCCATTGTCACCATAAGATCTTTTCCCTTGAATCCTTTCAGATCTGCATTCCCTAGCAAAATGCCCTTTTCTGTGACAGTTGTAGCACTTAATTTTTTTAATTGATCCAAGCAACAAGTCATTTTTCTTTGAAACCATGTTCCTTCCTGTCATCTTAATGAATTCCTCACTCTGACAGTCCAACATAGCCACTCTGCCATTCTATGATCCTATTCTTACCAAGTCCATCTCATCAATCTACTAGAATTCCCCTCATTATACCAAGTTAGGACTAACGTTGTTGGTTTGCAAAAGAAACGAGCATGCTACTCATGATCATATAGGGGTAATGAAACTTAACGTAAGTTCCACCAGCAGTACTAACCCTAAAATCTCCACTGGCAGTACTAACTTCATTGGTACTACTAGTGTTCTCGGAGGAAAGAAATGCCAAGTTTTGAGAAGTAGAAGTGGAACTTGAAGACCTTTTCATCTCATCTTCGTAGACCCTAAGGTTGTTGTAGAGGTCATCATTATCAATCTCATCAATGTTTGGCTTATTTCTCATGGTCAAAGCAATTTGATTCCATGAAGGAGGAAGACTTCTTAGGAACTTCATGTTATATCTTCCTATGATAATAGGAGCACCATAACCTGCCAATTGCTATGAGTTTTTTGGAACCTATCACGAAGCCTTGTCCAGACTTTATTCGATCAGTAGAAAATTTTCAAATTAAATTTTTAGAAACATTTTTCTGCACCTTCTTTAGATTCTTCATTACCGTGCCAATACCTTGATTTTGGTAGCTTCCCAGAGTAGATATAGCATCTGCACATTGTGAAACATGAGGAGGTATTCATCAGGTATTGCTTAAAGCAAGATGCTCTTTACTCTTTCCTGATTCCTTTTAGCAGCCAGTTGTTTGGCAGTCTTAGGAGCAGGAGGAGTAGATGTTTCTCTATTTGGTGCAGGCTCTTCTTCTAGATCTCTATTGACAATAACATCCCATAGGTTATGGTCTGTGTGACGAGATAAATTGACGTCATTCTCATGCTCTAAATTCATATCTCCCTTCCTGATGAATAAGGATTTTCATAGCTGTGAAAAGTGGTGGATGAATGTACCTTGTTCTGCCATCTTACAATTAGTATCTTCTTATTCAAGTTATCCACACATTCTTTGATACACTTGTGGATCGTTTACTGAATAGATCTTAACCTTTCGCTTGTATAGGTTTGTTTCTTTAGATATATTCTAAACAACAATAATGAGGAAACATCTAGATTTGAACACTATAGATTATGCAGGGAACTACTCATAATGCTAAGAAGCACAAAATTAAGAATCACAAAAGAACTTTATATTATCACATGTAAACTGCGCATAGGTGTACATTTTAACAAAGACCATGAAAGCTAATGAAATCTCTATTGATCTTGTGTAGAAAACTATCTCTACTACAATGTCTAGGGTTCCTTTTAAAGCTAAGGAAACCCTAATAGGCTTTACAAAACGCGTACAAAGATCATGCATATCCTTTCCTAATCATCTCATCATTATCTCATAAACGTACTAACTATTTTATACTAACGGTAAACTAACAATCAAATCAGTACGTAATTCATTTTGAAACTGTAGTAACAAATTACAAACCTAGCTGTTACAAACAATATAACTAACGGTAAGCTACGTCACAGGAATCATAATTCCCACACTTTGTTTTGGGGGTTTTTGTGAATTGAACCACACATGTGTTGCCTGCAAGAAGGGTAAGCAACACAAAGCCTCCTGTAAGGCCAAGTTAGAAAGGAATCAAATAAAGCCCCAGAATTACTTCATATGGACTTATTTGGACCTGTCTCTATAGAAAGTATTAACAAGAAAAGGTACTACTTGGTTGTGACTGATGATTTTAACAGATTTAGTTGGGTATTTTTCTTAGCTACCAAAGATGAAACATTTGAAATCCTTTGTAAATTTTTCATAGGCTTAGAAAACCAATTAAATCATAATGTTAAAATCATTAGATGTGATAATGGGACAGAGTTTAAGAACCATGCTATGAATGAATTTTATGCTAAGAAAGGAATAAAAAGGGAGTTTAGCATGGCTAGAACTCCATAGCAGAATGGTGTTGCAGAAAGGAAAATCAGGACCCTAATTGAGGCAGCTAGAACTATGTTATTCACTTTTACCAATCCCATTTTGGGCAGAGGCAGTAAATACTGCCTGCTATGTACTGAATAGGGTATTAGTGACTAAACCTCAAAATAAGACACCTTATGAACTATTGATAGGTAACTCACCTAGTACTAGTTTTATGAGACCTTTTGGGTTCCCCTTGACCATTTTAAACACCTTAGATTCCTTGGGCAAATTTGATGGGAAATCTGATGAAGGTTATTTGCTTGGATACTCTACCACTAGTAAATCTTTTAGAGTATACAACAAAAGTACCAAAAGGGTAGAAGAGAATCTGCACATTAATTTTCTTGAAGATCAACCAAATGTGACAGGAACTGGTCCTAATTGGATGTTTGATCTTGATTTTCTCACCAATTCAATGAACTATATTCCTGTTAGTGTAGAAAATCAGGTTAATGTGGATGCAGGTACACAAGATTCTTATGTTGCAGGTTCATCAAGAAAAAATAAATAAACTCCTCAGGAATACATACTGCTTCCACTACAACCTCATAGGACAAGGATTCCAGTAGAAGATGTTGCTCCAGCTGCACATGAAAAACCTTCTGAAAGTTCTCCTAAAGACAATGATGTACAAGATTCAGAAGATGTTGCTGATAAGGAAGGACAACATCAGATGACAGAAGATGAACAAGTCTTGCATGATGAACTTGAGAAGATGGTTACTCAATCTGGTGATGAAACCTTGTACAACTTAGAAACAAAAGATTTTGTCTCCATAATCCTAACTATTAACGGTATATCAATGTAACAATCCTTAGAATTTTCTAATGTTCATCTTCTATATCATCATCTGGATGTGTCTGGCTTTTCTTAGCAATCATATTCATATGGACCACTCTTTCTTTTCTTTGTACCCTGCTCTGTCACTTCTTGTTCAGCAGGTATCTTTGCTGTGTCTTCTTCCCTTAGAGTTTCATTGACAACCCTCTTCTTTTTAGGGTCTTTAGATTCTTCATTCATCTCCTTAATCTGTCTCTCATCCTCAATAGAACCAATAGCAATAAAGTCTTTATCAGACATTTTAACCTTTTTATAATGAACTTGTATTTCTTCAAAGTTCTTGTTCTTCAAATCAGCATGCTTCTTTCCTCCAACTGTAACACCCCCAAAAATATGACAACGCAGCGGAATACCACTTGGGGTGCTACTTCATAATACACAGCGCTAGATGCAAGAGAACTACCTGCTTAAATGTGTGTTGTAAAACATGATCGTTGATTTTCTGAAATCAAAATATAGTTGTCCATAATTGCATTCCCATGAAAAACTTGAATGTAAAGACTCAATGCACATCAAAAAATATAAGCATCTTTTCACATGAGAAAAACATGCTACTAAAGTGTAAATTAAAGTGGTGAGTTCATAGGTTGTCTGTAAATATAAGGTTAGTTCATAAATGTATACTGCCCAATGTATCATTTCAGTGTCATATAAAAACGTTTAGTGACTACTGTCTCCCTACAGTATCATAAAATAATTGTGTGACCATTTAAATCCTTAAACGTCCTTCCAAAATGTATGTATGATTTTTAGAAATCAATTAGCTGTAAAATATGCAAGACCATTTCTATCCCCAAATAGTCCCAAAATGTACGTATAAAAGATTGGATCACCAAATATCCAAGTTATGTATTGCAACTTTATTCATGTGCTCTAGTGTGTATAAAACCATGATTACCATTACTCTAAGTTCATGAACTGTGACGTAGACTTGTATGTATGCCACTTTATTCAAGGCACAGTAAAAATATACCCATCATAGGTGTTTCTTCCAAGAACACCCGGGCAATAATAAACGAATATGTTCCCCCGTTACCATTGTCCCCTCCAAGGACACCCGGGCAGTAATAAAAGAATATGTTCCCCTGTTATCGGTGTCCCCTCCAAGGACACCCGGGCAATAATATGTATAAGTGATTGTTGGCCCCCCGCAGGCACCAATCCAATCATAATCCGACATGATATAACGTTCGTTCTCGGTGATAGCTAGTCACCCGAACGAGGATTGTCAATCCCAAATAGATCTATCTTATAACATTCGCGCTCACCCTCCATGTTGATTTTACAGTTTCATTTGCAAACTAAGCTAATCTTTTCATAAAAAGTCTTAGTAAGGTTTACGTTCAAAAATTAAACCAAGTATTGTATCTCCTCGCGAGATATATAAGTGAGTATGTAAACCAAATAGGTAATCATCCATGTAAATACGTTTGTAAACATGTATGTAGACGAGTTGAAAATGAGCACGTAACGTGTTTAAATCAAACATGTAATTGAATTTGTAACAAGCATGTTCTCACCCCAAAATATATGTAAAACATGTAAAAAGTGGGGCTATGAACTCACCACTCTCGTTGGTTGTTTGTGAACGATTTGCAGAACTGCAATAATAAGCACGGCAAAAAACGGAAAAGACCGGAACGGCTCGTGCAAGGTTGTTGACAACTAATCTTAATGGCTAATAAGTCAACACTAGACCTATGATTAGGTATTTGGTTTCTGGATGATATGGTTACATCAACGGCCACACGCTTGATAAAGATTTAGATTTACTTTGTAATGGTTGATGGTTGTTAGATACAATAAATTTAAATTATTATGCAAAGTGTGTAATATATATTCTTTATATATACTTTACATATGAAAAAAACCCTTTTATATCCTTACCGTTGGAATTATATAAACAGAGACTGTCAATTCAAAATATAATATAAAGTATTATATATACCTTGCAGGTTTATATCATAAGTGTGAGTAAATAATTTAAACCAGTTAGTTTGTCCCTACTAAACAGACTTTAAATGAAAGTATACCCATGTCTTAATGTTATGAATCAACAAAAATGTTTGTAAAGTTTATAACCATTATAAAATATAAAAATTAGATTTTATAAAATTACTTTCGTTTCTTCGAGGTGTGTGTCAAAAAATAGTTGTCTTATTGTAAAAAGTTAGTTTTCGTTCGTTTATCAGGTACTGTATATTACAATTTATTATTATAATTTAGTCGTTTTATCGGTTTCTGAAAATATAGAAAAACTCTAGTAAAACATTCGCTAAAGTATAAAACTTCTATTAAATTTCGCCATGATTTTCCATTTATAAATAGTTTTTCCCATACTATTAAAGTCTAACGTTTTTCACCTTAATCATATGAAATCAATATTGTCAAACCCCACGTGTTTTTTTAAATATATAAACATATATATTTATATCAACCGAATGTAATAATAATTATTACATTTATTTAACCATTTTAGACCACCAATATATATATATCCGGTTTTGATATTTATTAAAACCTTATGTTGTTTTCATTTGTTGTTTTGATATATATAAACCAAACGAACCCTCGTTGTTTCCTTGTGTTTCGCCTCTAAACAAACCACGTCATTCGTTGTCTCTATCTTTAACCAAACACGCCCTTAAACTTGTTTAAACCTTACCAAAAACTCTCCTTGCTGTTGCAACCCAACTTCGACAACCCCTCCCCCCGGCTGTCCCGGCTATTTAACCGTCGAAACAACACCCCTTTTTGCTATAACCCTACACGAACACCCCCTTGGCTGTAACCCCAACCCGACGCACCCTATAGCGGCGTCGGCTGCCAAACGCACCCTTATGATGGCGTCGGCTGCCAAACGCACCCTTGGTGCAATAACCACAACCAAACGAACACCCTTCCAGGGTGGCTGCCAAATCAAACCAAAATAAATCAAAACCAAACCCGACACACCCAGGGGTTGTCCCCGGCTGTCCCAACAGCCAACCCGTCACATCCCCGCTGTCCCGACTTTCCCGACACTCCCCCGTGGCTGTGGGCCCGCAACCCAACCCCCACACGCCTACCCCGACTGTTACAATTTACCAAACGAACCTTTGGTGGTTATGTCCTAACCCACCCGCACCCTTGTCTTTATAACCTTTGGTGGTTATGCCGAAACAAACCCACCTGCTGTGGTGGTTATAAAACCATACGCACCCTATTTGAGTGTAAACCACAAAACCAAACTCCTCTTTATGGTATTCGGTACAAACAAACACACCCTAGCCGGTGCTACAATCAAACCAACCGCACCTGAATCTTTGATATAACTACACAAAACCAAACGCACCCTGCTGTGGTGAAACCATAGACAACAAACACCCCCATATGGTTATTAAAGCCACTCCACCCTTTTCTTGCTATTACGCTAACTAAAATGCCCTTGCGGTGCTGTCGAGCAAAACCTTGTATAACCCATTCCTTTCTCAAAGGGTTGTAACCCACTTGTTTTCTTTAATAATAACAAAGCCCCCTACTAAACCCTTCCTTTCGCCTTGCTTTTTGTAGATTATTCGAATGTTAAACGAGTGTGATTTAAGGGTTATGGACGATGGTACTTTACACAAGAAAAGAGTGGTGTGGTGACTTCACTATGGTCTTATGGTTCATGTATGTATAAGAAACAAGTGAAAACCAAATGGTAATATGGTTTGAAAAGGCTCACTGTGGTGGTAAGCTTGGTAATACATGAATAAAAGTTTGAGGTGAATCAATTTTTATTGTGGTGGTTTTGTTTTCCCGGCTATGAATGCCACGAAAAGAAAAGAGAGACAAGAGTGAAATGGTGCTTTTCTTGCTTTTGGGTTTTTGCTAAGTGTGAGTAGATGAATTTGTAGGTATGAGTTAACTTATGTAGGCAAATGTCTAGTTAGCATTTTTAGTTCTAATCCCATGTCAAGTAACTAGGAATTTAGGGAGGGGTGACGCACGGTTAGGACAAGAACAAGGGAAACATAGTATGTCTTGTCCTTAGTCACTATTTGTACCATTTTAGGATTAATGAAAAGGGAATTGTACATGATCTTATGCAGGATATTATGTGCTAAAAGTCCTTTCTTGTACATTGGGTACATAAGGTGACATGTTGAGCAAGGAGAAACAAGAGGGCAAGTAAGTCAAGTCTTGATATCTTAGCAAAATCTTACTTGATGTGTACTTAGATTAGGTCTTAATGGCTCATGGTTGTACAAAGGTTTAGAAATGATGTATTTGATAGTCCTTGTGACATGCACGGCTAGGAAGAGACATGGACAAAGTTTTATAAAAACTTTAAGCATTTAGGTACAAACATAGGTATTTGTTGAAACATAGATAAACGTTTGTGATTCCGTGAATACCTAAACACATTTTTATCGCGAAACATAAACCCCTTACGTGACCAACAAAAATAAACTGTGCAAAGATAATAATTATTCTTCAAATAACTATCTAACACATGCTTGACGTAAACCTTAATTTGTTTGGTGACCGTTTACTTTAAATGATTATGTATAGGCTGCGCGATTTTTTAAATCAAAAGCAACGCGTACGAGATCTTAAAATAAATAGCGAGATGATAGTGTCATAAAATGACCGAAAATATGAAATGTACTAGTACCTACCATTATAAAGAAATCTTGTCCGGAGATTAAATTTGTGTTAAAACCGCTTGTCGGGACTTTGAAGATATTTAAGATTTAATAAACCAGTTCTAAACAAGACGCTGATAACTTTATTCAGCAAATTTCGGTGTTTCTACACTTCTCAATCTACCAAAAAGTTTTGGTTAGGTTTGACCAGGATATTTAATCCATCAAAATGGGCATCTCAAAAAAATATCATTACAGATCTTATGACCGATATAATAGCGTTATAAAGAAGTCTCTTAATAGTGAAATCATCAAAAAGAAAGTGTAGTCACGTGAGTGCGTGTGTAAAAGTTTCTGAACGTCCGAGGACGGAGTCTCGTTTCTACTATCTATAATATTCGATGATTCACATCAACGTGACTTATGTAAGTACCCAACTTACTTGGCAGTATTAGGATTTATCGCGACCTAAGTCTTCCTACTAGTGGCCTAAAATGAATAGTCCAACTACCTGTTTCGTCGATAGGTGTTTATCTCGTTTAAGGAGAGTTGCACAACCTATTGGATAAAGTTGTATCAACCGGGACCGCTCTAGGTTCCAAACAGCGTGTTGACCCATAACATCATACTTAACAAGTGGGATTGTGTGGATGTGAAATTAGGACTTTTTCGAGAAGAAAACATTATGCCCAGAATAAAGTTTAATAAATGAGAGGACGCTCGCGAGAGAGCTTATGCGATAGACGACGGATTTTGGTACTCAGTCGTTAGTTCGATGAATCAGCTCCATTAATTCAAGTGTGTAACAAGTCTGTTAGTTCCACGAACAGTTCGTGATGGCGAGGATTTGCAACGGTAAAAGTAATTACTTAAGGATGAGGTAAGGTAGTTCCAAGTGAGGCCTTAAAATTTGCTGCATCTCAGTGCAAGACACGTTTGTGTCTCATGACCATTTTTACACGAATTCGATGTTTATCTATTTAGGTTCTTCTCGTTTCATATCGGATACCATTAAGCCCACTCATTTATAATTTATTATTTACATTAAGAAGGTTTTATGTGTAGAAGCGTTCCAAAATTTATCGTAAGTATTGAATGAGAAATACTTATGGTTTGGTGATTTATATTTATTTATTTAATGATGAGGCGTCCAATCCTTTATTACATAAATAAATTATTAATCATCCTTACTTAATAATTTACGGTGCAATTCGCGTACTCTCATAACCTTCAAGGTGGTTGACATGACGATGCATGTGTTCTGCTGAGTATGGGAGGAGTGTTTAAAACTCGTCTTCGGAGACTGGGAGTAAAAACTACCAGGCGAGATCAACATAGAGTTCAAGATAGTTAACGAGTACTTGGTTAGAGTAATTACGATAAGGGTCCTTATAAACAGGTTAACATAGCAATTATCGTATCAATCCTCCTATTACAAGTCCTGCCCATACAAGACTTGTAATACTTAGATTCACACATAAATCCATGTAAACAGAACTGTGACGGGTCTTGTTTACATAGCAATTATCATATCAATCCTTATATTACAAGTCCCGCCCATACAAGACTTGTAATACTTAGATTCATACATAATTCCATGTAAACAGAACTGTGATGGGTTTTGCTTACATAGCAAGTAGTCATATCACTCATTAATATTACAAGTCCCGCCCATACAAGACTTGTAATACTTAAATTCATACATAATTCCATGTAAACAACAATTATAACGGTCTCCGTGTAATACAATGTAGTATAATGCTATGAAGAAAAATAATATCCTTAGAGATCATTGTTTAACTTATAATGTTTGACAACGAAATGAGACCATTGTGTAACTCACAATGTTTAAGAAGTAAGATGAGACCATTGTATAACCTCACAATTCTGTATGTAGAATGAGACCATTGTGCACACAATGTCTTAAAAATATTCTGGTATTTATATAATAATTCTTATATAAATAAGCGTACGATATACGCGAAAGGAATGCAAGCATATATATATATTATATATATGTATGCCACGTAAGCACTTAATGCAGCACGTAACGTAAGCACATAAGCAAGTAGCGTGTATGCACTTTGAAAATGTTTGTTGTGATGCAATGTTTGTGAAAACGACTATAGTCTAGGGTAAAATATGCAACCTAGTTCTCTATAGCCAGTGCTCTGATACCAATCTGTAACACCCCCAAAAATACAACAATGCAGCGGAATACCACATGGGGTGCTACTTCATAATACACAGCGCTAGATACAAGAGAACGACCTCTAAATGTGTCGTTTGTAAAACAATCTCGTTGATTTAATCAAAATCTTGAATTTAATATACATTTGTCCCATAATTGCATCACAATGAAAAGCTTGAATGTATAGACTCCAATGCACTTCAAGAAATCCGAGCATATAATTTCCCTGAGAAAAACATGCTTAAAAAGGTCAACATAAAGTTGGTGAGTTCATAGGTTTCTGTAAATACAAACGCTAGTTTCAATAAGTGTATCTGCCCACTGTATCATTACAGTGTCATATAAAAACGTTTAATGACTACTGTCTCCCTACAGTATCATAAAATAATTGTGTGACCATTTAAATCCTTAAATGTCCTTCCAAAATGTATGTATGATTTTTAGAAATCAATTAGCTGTAAAATATGCAAGACCATTTCTATCCCCAAATAGTCCCAAAATGTACGTGTCAAAGTTGGATCACAAATATCCAAAATATGTATTGCCACTTTATTCAAGTGTGTATAAAACCATGATTACCATTACTAAAAAAAAAGGGCCCATGATTACCATTACTTTAAGTTCATGAAACTAAGTCGCTAACATAAACAATGGCCATGTGCTTACAACGGATGTCCCCACCTGGACACCCTCAGCACTGAGTTACTTGACGTGTGCCTACACCGGATGTCCCCACCTGGACACCCTCAGCATTGAATTACTTGACATGTGCCTACACCGGATGTCCCCACCCGGACACCCTCAGCATTGAATTACTTGTAACATACAACCGGAGCTAATCCACAGTCATAAAATATAGCATGCGTTTACATTTAAAAACTAAACCAGGTATTGCATCTCCTCGCGAGATATATAAATGAGTATGTAAACCAAACAGGTAATCAACCATGTAAATGCGTTTGTAAACATGTATGCAGACGAGTTGAAAATGAGCACGTAACGAGTTTAAATCAAACACGTAATTGAATTTGTAACAAGCATGTTCTCACCCCAAAATATATGTAAAACATGTAAAACGTGGGGCTATGAACTCACCTTGATGTTTGAAGAACGATTGATAGGTAGGCATCTAATTGACATTGATGATGAAGAACAATTGACAGATAGGCATCTCATATGCACAATACGAACGGAAGACGAAGCTGTCTGACCGTGAAGATGCAGCTTAACTAAACGGCTAAGTCCCACTAGCCTAGGATAATGTGTTTGGGTTTCCTGGTGAATTGTTATGTCAACGCGACACGTTGATAAAAGATTTAGATTTAATCTTTGAAATGGTTTGGTGGTTGGTTAAATAAATAAATTTAGAATATTCCCAAAGTGTGTAATATATATACTTTATATATTACATATGAAAAATAACCCGTATATGCTTCATACCGTGAGTTATATCACAAAGACAATTAATACAAAGATTAGTGAAAAGTATATAATACCTCGCAGGTATTATATAATAAGTGTGGATAATTAAACCAATTAGTTTGACTTGTTTTCTGAAATCACCGCTTAATAAAATAAAGGTTCACGTATAAACGTAGTCGTACGTTTTAAGATTTCCAATTATGTTAAACAATGTCTGTAAAGTCCTTTTTACAACAATTATTAAGTTACCTTTTAGCTGATAATTATAAAATATAAAATAATATTTTATAACTTATATTTCATTTCCTCGACGAATCGCGTCTAACATAATCGACTCATTGTAAAAATATAGTTTTCGCCCGTTGCCAAATTATGATGTAGTTATATTTTAATATACCTTAAAATATAACTTTAATGTCTTTATCGGTTTCTAAAATATTATAAGTTTTAGTAAACCATTACTAAATATAGAAATTTATATAAAATTTCTTCATGACTTTCCAGTTTATATAACATTCTCCGTTTTCTTAAAACTCTACGTTTTCCCTTAAATCAATATATATTGAAACCGTTCGTTTTTCAATATTTCAAATGCACGCGCTTTCTAGTTATAATATATATGTTGCAAGTATTTACGTTTCCATTTTTCCAACTCCCGCGTTTATCAGATATGACATATATATTCACGTTATATCGAAACTCACAAACTAATAAATATTGTATTTATATATAACCCTTAACCGCCCCTTTGGTTCCGATTTATAAATTATAAATCTCGTTAAAATTTTATATTCATAAAATTTTAATATATATTTATTGTTAATTCATCTTAACTCACTTAATAAATATTATATTTATTTAACCATTTAAAACCACCAATAAATATTAAAACCTTAAGTTGTTTTCATTTGTTGTTTTGATATATATAAACCAAACGAACCCTCGTTGTTTCCTCGTCGTTTCGCTAAACCAAACACGTCCGTCATGACTCTCGCTTAAACCGTACCCCTCCTTTTGTACCATTATCCAACCGAACGCCCCCTAATTCGCAAGACCACCCAAACCAAACAACCCCCCCTGTTTGTTAAACCCATATCCAAACGCCCCTTGCGGGCTGCCATAAACCAAACGCACCCTAACTGGTGCCAAAACCACAAACAAACACCCCTAACTGCTATAAACTAAACCATACGCACTCTAATCTGTTAGTGACCCAACCCGACATCCCTTGAACACAACCTATAGCGGCGGCAGCCCGCCAAGCACACCCCCTGGTGGCGGCTGCCGCCCTCTCACGGCTGCTAACCTCCGAAACAAACACCCCTTGATGTATATAAAATAACCAACACACCCTAAGTTGTTACAACCTTAACCAAACCAACCCGCTGCACACCCCCCACCCCCCGGCTGTTAATCCAAACGCACCCGAATCGCTGCCAAAACCCAACCCACCCCGGCTGTCCCACAGCCCGACCCGACCCACATCTCCAACGCCACCACACCATCACCGCACTCAACCCAGCAGCCCACCCACCACCCAACACAACCACCTGGCAAGATTTCACCCCCCGGCTGTTAATCCAAACGCACCCGAATCGCTGCCAAAACCCAACCCACCCCGGCTGTCCCACAGCCCGACCCGACCCGGCTGTCCCACAGCCCGACCCGACATACCCCCCCCCCCAGGTTTCACTATAACCCCACCCGCGGCTGCAAACCAAACACGCCCACCCTTGTGGTTTATACCACCAACCCGACGCACCATAATCGGGTGTTAACAAACCCACAAACCCGACCCGACCCCGGCTGTTAATAAGCCGAACCAACAAACACATCCCCCCCCCCTCCTCCGGCTGTGTTCGCAGCCAAGCAAGCCCACACGCACCCTTGGTGCTTCGGTCAAACCTAACGTTCCTGCTGCTAAACCCGCAACCATACACACCCACGGCGTGCGAGACAACCAAACGCAGTCTTGATGATGGAAATACAACCACACGCACCCGAGTGGTGCGGCTGTCCCGAAACCCCAAACCGAATGCACCCTTCTTGGTGACACACAATCAAACGCACCCTATTATGCTTACCCGCACGACGAACACACCCTTGTAGATGGGTTTTTATTAACCCAGAGCACCCCATGGTGGTGTTGTTTTATCCACCGAAACACACCACCCTCGTGGTTGTGGCTGTGACGTGGTGGTGATAACGATGATGAAACGATGATGATGATGATGGTGGTGTAGGTGTGGAGGTGTCACGGTGGGGAGGTGATGGAGCGCGTGAGGGAGAGTGGGTATGGGGATTGAATAGATCGGAAGATGGGGAGTATCTTTGGAGTCACCGGAAAAATCCCGCCGGAAAAGTTTTCCGGCGGCGGAGCAGTGGCGGCGGCGGTGCCCGGAGGTGGTGGCCGGCCGCCGGCAAATATGGGAGAGGGAGAGAAGATGAATTGTGTGTGTATTTATTTGTATGAAATGAAAATATATGTGTAATTTTATATATATATATATATAAAACTTTAATATGAAAATGTAATATGTTAATAGTTGAGGGGTTAAAGTGTAACATTTTTGTATACTTTTTCATCAAAGCGATTCGGGACTAATTTGAGCGACTTAACGGACGATTCAAATCTCGAAACTTGCGTCATTGTTTTCCGAATCATTTTTCTGATAAAAATGAGTATTTACTCGAAAATGTTTCATTAATATTTTATAATATTTAATAAAATATCTGTTGTTCATTTTGTGAACCGGTTTCGTTTCGTCCGAAATAAAAAATGGATTCAACTCGAAATTTTTTAGACATTAAACCACTACAATCCTTTTTGTCAAGTTTAGGATTTTAACTACATGTGTTTTGTACTTTAACAGTTTGCCTAGGAGTTTTTACATGCTTAACAGTATTAACAAAAGCAAACTAGGTGTTTCCTGTTCTTTTGTAGGTAGAGACACATGTTCATCATCACTATCTAATTCATACTCCTCAATGATAGGAGCATCAGACCAGACTTTAGGTTGACTTACTACTTTGGGTTCATTGACAACTAGTTCAGGCATAGATGTAAGTGTTTCTTCACTAGTATTAGATTCACAAGGATTAAAGTCACTGCTCCTAGCATCAGATTCGCTAGGTTTAGATTGCTTTAGACCATATGTAAACTGTGACTCATCAATTTCAACATCAGGTCCAGAAGGGATGTAAATCCCTGTCATTGGAGGAGGAACTGCATGCATCCCCTTTGCATATCTATCATTTACATGACTATCTTCTATATCACTAGATCTACTGTTAAATACACTTTCAAAAACTTCATTTTCATAACTTAAGACACCTTTATTCATTTGATTTCCATACCCAAGCCCAGCTTTGTCCCTAGCACTCATCTGACTAGTTAGCAGAATATTAAGATTTTTAGAAGAGTTATGCCATTTTTCTACTTTAGCTTTCAATTCTTCTTTTTCTTTTTCAGCTTCTGCCAATAGTTTCTTATGATATGTGAGCACATCAGTTTTATCATCTAAATCAATTTTCATAAACCTAATCTTTTCCTCATACCAAAGTTGATTTTGTTGATGAGCAACTAATTGTGCTTCTACTTTCTTTAAAGCTTGAGTATATGCCTGAATTTCTATACTGGCATCACCAAGTTGTTCCCTCTGTTCATCATATAATTTTTTAAGTTTAGTATAAGATTCTTTACACTCTTTTGAACAAGAAGTTACCTCAGTGTCTGAGCCTGAATTGCTGTAAGCCATCAAAGCATAGTTCTCTTGCTCATCTTCTGAGTGACTGGTCCAATCAACACCTTCTCCATCAAGAGTTACCAAAGCTTTAGGTTCCTCCTG
The DNA here is from genome assembly GCA_026074375.1 of Tanacetum coccineum. NCBI lineage: Eukaryota > Viridiplantae > Streptophyta > Magnoliopsida > Asterales > Asteraceae > Tanacetum > Tanacetum coccineum. Next base: position 50,262 of record BQNB010008687.1, read on the forward strand.
TTTTCCAGGTCTCCTTTAACTGTGTTTAGCTTTGTACCCAGTGTATCTAGCATCTCTCCTCCTACTATCTTGATTCCCTTTAGATCTGCATTCTCTAGCAAAATGCCTTGTCTTGTGACAATTGTAGCACTCGACTTTGGCCTTATCAAAGCCAACTGGTTCCTTGGCATCAAACTGCAGCTTTCTTCCTGTCTTTTTGTAGAACTTCTTCAGTCTCATGGAAATCATGGCCACTTGCCATTTTAAATCCATCTCTTCTAAATCGAACTCATCAAGTTGTTCCAAATCCTCATGATCCAATTGTAGACCACTAGATTGATTAGCAAAGAAGGAGTGCATGAGTTCATCAGTGTATGAAGAAGAGCCTTCCCTTTGGGGGTTGCCACATTCTGCGTGCTAGAAGATGATGCAATAGAGCCTTTAACATCAGGCTCAAAAACTCTAAGGTTATTATACAGATCATCAAAACTAAGACTGTCCACTCCTAGATTGGTTCTCATGATTAAGGAAATTTGAGACCAGGCAGAAGGTAGAGACCTAAAGAACTTCTGATTTGCATCTTCAGTGGAGACTCCTGCACCATGAATTTCTAGTTGAGTCAGAAGACTCTGAAACCTATCATAGCCTTTATGCAGCCCTTTTGAGTTTGATACAGAGAAGCCTTCAAACTGTTGCTTTAGAATATACTTTTGCATCTTCTTTGATTCATCATTGCCACCAAATCTAGATTTGATAGCTTCCCACATCTCTTTTGCATCAGTCATTTTGTGAAATTTAGCAAGATGATCTTCTGGTAAAGCCATAAGCAAGGTGGTCCTTGCTTTTCTTTCTCTTTCTCTGGCTAAAATTTCTTCTGCAGTCTTGGGAGGCAGAACCTTTATTACACCATTTGTATCAGTTGAGACACTCACAGGACCATTGCCTCTTTGAATGACTTCCCAGATAGGATAGTCTGTATGAGCCAAATAATGTTCCATTTTCATGGCCCATATATCATATTCTCCCTTCTTAAGAATAGGGAGTTTGATGGTTGAGACAGTGTGAGGGGCTTGTTGTGTTGGTGTTTGTGTTTGTGGTGGTGGTGGTGGTGGTGGAATCTCATCATCTGATCCAGCCATTAAATAGATTTGTAAGGTAGAGGTTTATAACTGGAGGGTTTTAGTTCTTCTTACTCAGAGTTTCTCTACAAGCTCTGATACCACTTGTAGATCCCAATTCAATATAGATCTTTCTAGCCTGTTAAGGGTTGTAGCCAATATGGATAGTTCCACACAAACTACAGGAGAAACAATGACTATGAACACTATAAGTTATGCGGAAACTAACTTATAATGCTAAGAAGAACAATGAATATTAATAACTAAACTTTTGTATTAATCTGCTAAAATGATTACAGATTACTAACTATGAGATTGAGAGATCTGATGAGAGATCTATATTCTCTAATGTCGTAGGGTTCCTTTTATACATCAAGGATAAACCCTAACAGACTTACAAAACACGTAGAAGATAATGAATATCTTTTCCTATAATATCTCATGCATATCTCTTAAACGGTACTAACTATTAAACGGTACTAACTATTTTGTACTGACGGTACAAACTAATACTAACAGTACTAACTATAACTGTCGGTACTTTCTACTACAACTAGCGGTACTAAGTCAAGAAAGCATAATTCCCAACAATCCTCCCCTAAACATGTTTGTTGAACTTGTTTAACTTCATGTTTCTCTGATGTAGATATCTTGAATTTCATGAAGGATGTATTTAAACACTCTGTCAAATCTTTCAGAGATCACCGCATCGCTCATAAAATATCAAAGAAAAAGAACTTATTAAGACTTACCATAGTACTATACATATATGTAGTTAATTATCATTACATAAACATTTCTGCCTTTTGCAATCTGACTTAATGGACCTATATTTCAAAATCCGTAATAAGTATAAATGAACGGTTTTCGCATTAAACAAGATGTTAGACTCTAGTTTACTGAGGTTACAAGATAAATACTCAAAGTGTTAAGATCCTAAGTGAAGTTATCATTTTACCATCATGTGCTAAATCTGATTATTTAAAACATTTTCTTGTTCTATCGTTTTTAGCATAATTCCCATTTTATAACTCTGTTTGACCCGAAACAAAAGCCCATGTTTAAGTTTATCTAAATCCTACAGGTTATAATTGGAAAATTTGGCACATAATATGAAAATATTGGTCTCAAATTCATTTAGAAAATCTGGGCACAGTTTATGATTAGTTTAGCCGTTTTAGTCGTAACTCATTCATCCGGAATGGTTACAGCTCTATCCAGAGCCCCACATACACCTTGTATGTTGACCTGCCCAACTAAGTAATATGGTCACAGGCCTTAAGTTAAAAAAATTATTCAACATCACACCAACTTTACCTAAAATTTTCCAAAAGTAGGCGAAAGCGACCAAAAATAGTCGACACTTAAATGAATTACTCTTATATATATGGATGGCGGTAATCCCGAAGATAAAAGTAAGAATTTGAAAATAAAATAGCTTACATATGTACGGGTATCCTTAGTACTCGCATTAACGTTCGAGGGAGAAAATAAGAAAACAGGAAGTACGCGATAATCGGGGTGGTCAATATATAACCGACCGATATAAGGCAAATAGTATGACGTCATAAGATAAACGTAGGAGAGCAAAATCATAACCAAGTATTATATACTAATTATTAATGCAATAGCAATAAAGGTGCAAAAGAGAGCATATAAGTTACCTGGGAGCAAGCGCGCGCGGATATCGGACAATGGTGAAGGACTCTTAAATTTTTTTCGAAAAACGGTTATAGTCTAGGGTTTTGAAAATGACCTAGTTCGCTATAACGAGTGCTCTGATACCACTCTGTAACACCCCCAAAATCACAACAACACAGCGGAATACCACTTTGGGGTGCTACTTCATAGTATAAAGTACAAGTTACAGGAAACGACCCTAAAAGAGACGATAATAAAATGTCACATTCGATTAAAATTTCTGAGTAAAATCAGGTCCCAATAATTTATGATTTAACAAGATTACAAGATTTCAAACGTAAATCATTTTGTATATTTAAGGAAAAATAGTTATCGAATGTGAAGAAAACTGAGTCCTTGAGTTTTGTTGATATCCACGCGTCTCGAATGCTCCCAATGCTCAGCTAGCAAAATAATAACCTGAGAAAATACATGCAAAAACGTCAACAATAATGTTGGTGAATTCATAGGTTTAAGTAAAAGCAGCATTGAAATAAATCAATAAGTATTCAGTAAAAAAAAGGTAGCGTTACCACATTTCAAAGAATTATTTTTGAAATTCAATTAGTGATTCAATAAATCAAGTAATGTTTAATAGTGGACCACAAGGTTTAAGATCAGCCAGCGACAATGCAACGAATGCAATGTCAAGTAAATGAATTAATATATTATCGCATTAAGCTCATGCCACTGAAACGTTAACCAAGCATATAAAATATGCATATCATTTTCCCCTCAACTAGGTAATATTGCAATATACCTTAAGAAATTCTCAATACAAAATGTCCTTTAGGGGTGATCGCGCCATGGATGTCACAACCCCAGACAGGGCAGTCACGGCCCAATAGATCTACTTAATGTACTAGCGCTTACCCATCATAGGTAATTAACAGTGCATGAAATTCGGGGCCTTTTTGCAATAGGTACTCATGCAGATAAACTCATAATCGGGTCAAGCATACCCTTCAAGCACTTGTGTCCAATTTAAAACAAGTAATATGTTCAAAACTCTCGGTTTTGTAAATAGATACTCAATGATCTCAAATCGTGTAGTAAGCAAATCAAGCTTTAATAAATTCATAAGTAAACAACCATGTATCGCACGGTATTAGAGGTCATGCATTAAGCAAGTAAAACTTAAGTAAAAACATTCATGTAACGCTTATGTAGTAGAAAGCAATAAGTTTACTAGTGAAACGAGCATGTATTCTCACCCCGAAAATAGTTATGAAAACCATTAAAAGAGAAAAGGTGGGGCTATGAACTCACCGAGGAGTTATGAAGACCAGAAGTGATATGGATCTTCGGACGAGCGAGAAGCGTCTAAGCACAACCTAAAAGATGTGACGCGGCTTAGAATGATAAAGAAGATCGATACGTAAAAATAAATCGAATGATCACGAGATATGTTTCCGAGATATGCATGGCATTGCATTAAGACTTAACCAAAGTATTTTTATCCCCAAATTGGTATACAACCTGCACTTATACCCCATTAAGTGTCTACTAAGTCTCGCTTAGCGATTCTTATCTTATTACTATGTGGCCGCACTTTTATTTCTCAAGAAAAGGCGTAAAACTATGTTGCTGAATTTTTAGTCAACTTTACAAGACCATATATCTTAACCTATAAAAGATACAAGGATGGGGATTTCACCCCTGGAAAGATACTTAAGTCTAGTTTCCAGAACATTAGGCCTTTTAATCAAACCATTTACCAATCCACGGGAAAGGAGTTTTTTACTAATCATAACTCAAAACAGAAAGTTCGCTGAATTTCTAACGCTTACGGTTTTGGCCATAAATCCTATTCTATAATAGCAATCAAGTTGAATCCAAAAAGAGATGAAAGATTATGATGTCTAGTGTTTAACCATGTTTTAAAACCCAACACTTTAGTGCAAAAATCTGGAGTTAAATCTCTTTTTTAAACAGTAGTTCAGAACTGACTAGTTTCCGTAAATCGGTCATATCTCACTCATCCGGAGGAGATATGGCTCTAGCCAACTCGAAACATGTACTTTGAAATTATTTCTACAACCCCATGAAATAATCCAAACCTTCTTAGGCAAAAAGTTTGCTGCAATTAACCCATTTATACTGCTGGTCTGCAGCAGTCCCAAATTTTCCTACCAAACACTAATTTTGACGTATTCTCCAAACCGTAATAGCTATTAAAGTGAATCCACTTGGAGAAGTTAGTTTAAGATGTATATTACTGAGATTAGCTTTCCTATCCTATATTTTAGAGTATTAACCTGGAGTTTAACTCGTTTTCCAAATAATGTTCCAGATTTGACTAGCAATCGTAAAATGGCCATAACTCCCTCATCCGGAGGAGTTGATAAACCATCTAATTAGCCACATGAACCTTATAACTATATATATCCAACCATGTAATTTATTCACAGGCTCCAAGCCAAAAATTATTAGGAAAAGCCACGTTTTTCTACTGACCTCAAAACAGTCCCTAAAACTACTTCCAAATTCATTCAAAACTCATCCAAATCGCTTAATTAAACACATGCAATGCCATAACATATCTTACTAACATATCTCACACATCAAAACATGATGTTCATGATCAAACCCAAAATCAAACAAACTCAAGAACATGCATGCTCATAAAAAGTAAAAATCAAACATATGCATAAAAATAAAATTAAATCAATACAACAAGGAAACAAAAGGCTTACAAACACAATAGAATAGAAGACAATGATCAAACGAAACCCTCTTGTGTTTTCCCTCAATTGCCGAAACCCACAAACACAAAACAAAGACCCAAACTTGATTTTTGATTAACCAATCTTGTTAAAAACACTTGCAATCGCACCCTTGATGATTTAATTGCACCCAATTAGATAAAAACCTAAGAATCAAAAGTTTAATAAAATCAAGAACTTTTTAATTCTTGATGCATGGTGGTTTAATCATCAAAAGGATGATGGGGATTTGTATAGGAATGATTTGAGAGTGATTAGAAGTGTTAATTGGAAATTTTGAGTGATCAATTGATGGTGGTGGAGATGACTGTGTCGACACACAGTAAAGGAGGGAAGAAGAAACTGTCGATAATAACCTAATTTTCTCGGTCCTAAAACCTTCATAGCCGAAACTTTTTCCAAAACGCGATTTACGTCAAGGGCCATATAAAACGCAGGAAAAGCGAAAAAATACAAAAATAAAAATAATTTGGCTCTCAAGGCCCGAATACGGAGTCATTGGTTTCTCGCTTGCTCAAAGATGGTTAAATTTTTAACGCATAGCACTTTTCATTTAAATCCGACGATTTTTACCAAAATTGACAAAATAATAAATGGAAAATTTTCTATAATTTAGAAAATAATTATATAAGTCAAAATAAATAATGACCTTAAATTCGGGTTCTTACAGCTAACTCTTCCTCATGTAATCTTTGAGCTAACTCTGCATCACTTTTAATTTGAGCTAACCCTTGATCCCTTCTTTTTACTTTTACTGGTTTCTTTGGTTTTTCTTTAACTAGTACACCTTTACCTTTGTTTTTTGGATCAATAGTTGGAAGAGGTTGAAGTGTTGTAGTTGATCTGTTTAGTCTAGGAGGTTCTTCTTCATCTATGAGAATAACTCCTTTTTCCTTTTCCTTTACTTTCTCACTTCTCACTCTACACAAGTGTCTGAGCACTAGTGAATCTTCATCACCAAATATATTTGTTGTTGTAGGAGGAGTAGATGGAGTAGCAACACTAACATTCACAGGAACACTGGCAGCACTAACTTCTGGCCTAGCAGTACTAACTTGATCAGCAGTACTACCACCTTTTTCACCACTACCCTTGTCTTCCACAATCACTTCTGTATCAGCCCTATCAGTCAGGTTAAGCTCCTCTATTTTTTCATCATTCCTCCCCTGTTTGGATGCATCCTCACCTAAACTTTTGTCAGTAGAAGTCTCAACTCTTCCTTTAAACAGTCTTTTCTTCATAGGTTGTAGAGTTCTTGCCTTTCTCTTCTTTTCTAGCCTCTTGACGCTCAATTTCAACTTGGTGATCACTCTGTCTTGAGCAGTCTTTGCTTCCTCTAAGGCAAGAACCCTTTTTGTCAATAAGGTATAGGTTTCCATCAATTCCTGAATTAGTTCTATTCTACCCTCATCACTTCTAGGCGTGTTACCTCTTGAGAGAGGTGAATCATAGGATGTAGGTGGTACAAAATCCATCAAATCATCATGATATTTAATATTGTTCTCTCCACGTTTAGATGTGTTAACTTCTAAGAGAGGTGGGTCACGGGATGTTTTAGATGCAGTCTCAGGCCTAGTTTGAGCATCTACACCCCCCCAATGTGGTATCTTGGCGCCTGGTTCTGTCACCTAAACTAATTTCTTGAGATAGAGGATCATTAGACATTGCCGTAGATTAGGTCTTAAGGATGTTATCACTGTCCTGTACTGCAACTAAGCTAGCAGTAGTAGTGATAGCCCTTTCCACACTGTCACCCCCTCTTTATGGACAACCTCATCTTCTTTATTGTCTAAAGGCATACCGGTCTGAGGTAATGCAATGACCTTTTTGGCTCTCCTAAGGTTTTGAGTCTTTCTTTGTTTTCTTTGATATGTAAATGGAGATGGGAGTATTTGGTCAATGTGAGCTTCAGTTTGAAGTTCATGGGAAACTGTTGGAGGTGTTTCAGTTTGAAGTGATTCAGTTTGAGGTTTTGAAACATTTGGTTGTGAGGTAGAGAGTGTGGGTTGGGGTTCAGAGGGTATTGCTGAACCTTCACCCTAAGGTGGCATGGTTAGTGCACAACATGGAGTCAAAAAGTTAGAGCAACTTTTCCTGAAATTTTTTTAACTTTTCCTTGCCATATTAAGGAAAACCTTTTTACCTAGTGTTAGGTGTCTCCATAAGTATCATTAAAAGGTTTGCGTGTACATCTTTAAGCGGTATTCAAATAATTGTAAAAACCTTGGATACCTTAAAAATTTATTTGGATCTAAGGGTTCCTCAACATACCATCAAAAATGTAATTTAGAAAAATTAAAATTTTTGACCCTTTTGCTAAATATATAACTACTGAAGCCAAATTATTAAAAAATCACGCCAAGCAGTTTATTTTGACTTATACTATGAAGGATGGTATAATTAAAAATTTCCAATTGAGTAGTGAGAATGAACCTATTGAAAAGTAAAGTTTTGTAGACAGCTGTTCATAATTCCCACAATGAAAAGGTATTCAAAAATTTCATCACTTTGTTTAGGCAAGCAATACCATCCTTATCATTAAAGAGAAGATCACTTCTCACTGATGATTCTGATATGACTGTTTTAGAAGTGGCAGTATTCCAAAACTATTCAATGTGAGAAGTATAGATAGTGGGGAACTTACTGTGCGAGACTAAAAACCAAACATGTAGAGAGGAAAGTCCACTATATAGATAAACTCAGCATTCACCTCTGTCATTTTCCCAAACAAGCAACCATATGATTTGATTCGATACAAACTTCAAATCCGCCCTATAGTGATTGATTTATGGGAAGAGGTTCTGGGTTTCAGTTTCGTTATGAGAGTGTGAGGGATTGAACCAAGTTAATTGAGATATTATAAAGAGAGCATATAAAGATGTATTAGACCGACTCATAAAGTAGAATCTTTATCTTGAATAAAATTTATAGAAGAAAGAAAGATCAAGAATTTATCCAAATATATATCCTCCTATAAGCGATGTTGTTTGGCGAAAATATCTCAACGGTTCTAATTAATTAAATACAATCTTTATGCCCCGACATAATTAACGGTACACAAGCAGTACTAAATTTGGCTCAGCAAGTACTAACTTCTTGCCCAGCAGTACTAACTTTGTAGCCTTATAAACAAAAATAATTACCACTAGAAACCTAACCTAATCTCAATCTCATAACTAAACCCGTGTAAGCAGCACAAACTAAGCCTAGCCACATCAACTTTGTACCAAGTTTCATCCAGCATATAGAACTAATCTAGCAGTACTAAGAGATATCTAACATATTAACTCTGTCTTTAATAAATTAATACCCACAACATGCCTCTAATCATCATAATCACACTAGAAAAGACTAATAGACATGTGAGAATCGAGAGTGATCCATATTATATGTATATAACCCATGAATATAAGTAAGAACAATATCACAAACACATTAACCTCCCACAAACAATACTCAAGATAAGTAATCCAATGCTAGCAATTAGAAAGTTCACCTGCAAGACACAACAAAAGCCTTGTGAGAAGATCTGCAACATTGGTGGTCTATGGAACCTTAATCACTTAATCAAACTTCTTCTCAATAACAATCGCTGATGAAAATGGTGCCTAGATCTCTATGTCTTGGTTTTTAAAGTGAAACACTGGCAGATATCTTCATTAATACAAATGGTGCTTTTCTTACAATGTAAATCTTGTGTATATAGAAATTGAATCAATCAGTCAAGCATCTGATTTTGGATCCATAACACCTGTATACCACATCAGTTAGCACAACAACAGACTCGCATTAGTATGTTGATTAGCTTACTATAGTCTGCTTCTTACATTACCATGAAATCAACCTCTTCTAAGAAATTAATAACCCCTGTTGTGGGATATCCTGCAAGACTAGCTCAGGATACTCACTTCAGAAAAACTTCATCAAATGGTGTATCTCATAGGATCTTACCGATGGCCTAATTAGTTGACCTTTATCAAGTATCTAAAGATCCTCTTCACAAGCATGAAATGTGACATTTTTTAGGAGTACCATGACCCATGCATAAGCATTAACACAAAATGTGATGTCCGGCCTACAGCTGTTTAAGTACATCAATGAACCAATCATTAATACTGTATAAGGGAACATCTACAGCTTCAGCTTCTCATCCTTAACCAATGCTTATTATCTCTATTTGGAGTGCTTCTGTCTTCACATTGGCAAAAATCAAAACTTCTACAATATTTACAAGCCACATATTTGTCTTGCTTAATAAAGATTCCATTCTCCTTCTATTATACTTGCAATCATAAGAAGAAAGTGAGTTCCCCCATAGAACTCATCTGGAATCTCTTGTGCATCAAACCTTTAAGCTCATCACATAGGGACTTCTTTGTGGACCCAAAGATGATATCATCAACATACGCCTGTACTAACAAGATATCACCTTTTTTATCCTTCTGATGAACAACAGTCCTTCATCTATCGAGTCCTCTAATAAATCCATTTTCAAATCAGTAAGTATATACAAGGTCCTCATACCAGGCTCTATGCGCATGATGAAGAACAACTAAAGCTTTTTCCTACCTTATACACTTGTCAGCGGAACTTAGATCTCAAAACTAGGAGGTTGACATACATAAACCTCCTCTTTAATAGTTCCATATAAGAAGGCACTCTTTACATCCATCTGGTAGACAATAAACCCCATAAATGATGCATAGGCAAAAAATAACCTGATTGCTTCTATCCTAGCAACAGGAGCAAAAACCTCATCATAATCAATGCCTTCTTCTTGGGTATAACCTTGTGCAACCAGTCTTGCCTTGTTTCACTACAATCCCTCTCTTATTCTTTTTGTTTCTAAAGACCGATATTGTATCAATGTCCCTCTTGCTGTTAGGTAGATTAACCAGTGTCCAAACCTTCTAAAGTTGAAATTGTAGAAACTCCTCTTGCATTGCTTCTATCCAACTTGGATCTTCCATAGCTTGAATCACTTTCTTGGGTTCCATTTGAGAGGGAAAACAGGCAAATAAGCAGTTCTGATAATCTTTATGATTTGTTCTCCTCTACTTATTAATGTAACATACCATAGCATGTTCATCAAAAATCTTGGTCATTATCCTTGTTTGAATAGTTGAATTAAAGTCTCCAATGATCTGGTCTTTAGGATGATCCTTGTCAAGTTTGGTTGTGGGAATATTGACTGACATTCCATGGTTGTTTCCAAGAGTTTAGGTCAAACACTGCCCCACATCTTCATCATCATAAGCATTACCAAAAATTCCAGTATCATCCATTGGAGTCACATTTGAAATAGGTGGAAATGTAAATGCATTTTTGAAAGGAGAAAATCTTTCAAATAGATGTTCCTCAAATGCATTAGTAGCTTCAGCAACATTAACTGATGATGGATCATCATTAGTAAAAGATAGTCCAGCAGCGCTAACAGGTGTACTAACAATATTAATACTATTAGTGCTGTTAGGATGTAAAGTCTGCTTTTCTTGTTGAAGTAGCCTTTCAAACTCACTTCTTGTGGCTTGATCATCCTTCTCATCTTTATCTGAAGCTCCATTTTCATCCATTTTAGTAGGCTTCTCTTCAGCATCTTCTTCACTGGCCTTAGGATCTTAAGAGATTAATGGATCAGTTGTGAATATAGGTATTAGGATGTATTCTTATTTAGGTTCTATCTTCTTTTCAGCTTGACCTGTAACAATGTTATCTCTAGTTCCTGCAATACCATTAGTTTGATTTCCTGCAACAACTGGCACATAGTTCATAGATATTGTCAAAGAATCAACATCAAAAAGCCAGTCTGGTCTATTTCCTGTCACATTAGGTGTATTTTCAAGAAATCTAATGTTTAAGATCTCTTCAACTATCCTTGTCCTCTTGTTAAATACTCTTATGGCCTTGCTAACTATAGAGTACCTAACAAAAAATCCCTCATCAGCTTTTCCATCACACTGCCTAGATGATCACCATGGTATTTAAGATAGGGTAACAAGGATTACCCAAAGGTTTCATGATCAATCAATGGGGGTCTTCACGAATAGTTCATAAATGTGTCTTATTATGAGGCTTAATGCCTAAAGACCCAATTTAGCACCTAGCAAGCAGTATAACTGCTTCAGCAAAAAGGTAGTTGGTAACTAAAGTCAACTACATAGTTTTGTAGCCTCTATCAGTGTTCTATTCCTCCTTTCAGCAACACCATTCTGCTGAGGAGTCCTACAACATACACTGTAATTCCCTCTTAATCATTCCCTTCATTTCACAGAACTAATTCAATACACTATTTTTGAAACTCATTCGATTGTCACTTCTGATAACTTTTACTTTAAGATCTAATAGATTTTCTATTTCCGTTTATGAAGGACTTTAATATCCCACTAGTCTCTCCTTAGTGGGACCAAAAAGAATACCAAAGAAAATCTACTAAAGTCATCAGTGCCAACTGCAAAAAGATTTTTTATTAAACTCTTAACATTTATAGGATCCAAATCGTCCATAAAAGCTTATGTAAAGGTTTAGCTGATTGAGTTCACAAAGTTTTGGTCTATACAAAGGCTTTGTGTTGCTTTCCTTTCTGACAGCAACACAAGAATGATTATTTTCAAAAATTTTTGAGGGTAAACCTCTTACAAGGTTTCCCTTAACCAATTTGTTAATATTTTTAAAGTTAATGTGCCCAACTGTGCCATAAATTAGATTCATCAATTGTGGCCTTAGCAAAGAGGCAAGTTAAACCTTTAGTGGGAACAACACTCTTTAGGTCAACACTGTAATTGTTATCCTTTCTTGGAACTCTTAGCAAAAATTGACTTTCATCAAGTAGCTTAAAGTCAGAAGATAAGTCAAGACATTCAGTGTCAGTAAAAAGAATATTATTCTTTTTGTCACAAATTTGTGACACAACTAAACAGTTTAATACTTAAGCTCCTTACAAAAAGTACACATTATCAAAATCCAAAGTTCCTGTTGTTTTGATTTACTTTCCCAGTAAATTTCAACCTTTTGCCATCTCCAAAGGAAACAAAACCACCATCATAATCTTTATATTCAGTAAGATAGCATTTGTTTCCAGTCATGTGCCTTGAGCAACCACTGTCAATACTCATTTTTTCCTATACGTCCCTTCTATTTGGGTTGCCCTGCACATAAAATAAGATAATTAGGCTCTTTAGGGAATCCCAAATCACGACTCGAAAATAGCTAAAACGACGTTTTTTGTTAAAACGGCTAAAAACAAAATAATAATTTCCTTAAAAATTTAAAATGGAATTTGGAGCTCGGTTAAAATGTTGACCGTAAAATACGAGATGCTACATTCCAAACCCATCATGCTGAGGCCTTAACAACATTAACCCATTTTCTCTTGTTTTCACTTACTACTGCTCTATCCCTAGCAGTAGTATCTTTTACCCTGACAGTATTAACATTTTTATTGAAAATGCTATTTTTGTTTGCTGAATACTTGTTAAATGGCTTTGTGACTTGTGAATATCACAGTTGTTTTTGAGCCAGCAATATTAACTGGTCTAACAACAGTATTAACACTTGCACCAGCAGTATTAATTTTGCCAGACCTGGTTAGTACTGCTTATGGAACAAATTTTCTATTAGGGTGAGGGTGAGTCATTTTATTAGCAAAGTTCTTGTGATTCACCCTACTTGAGTTGTTTCAACCTGGTCTTATAACCTTTTTATCACACACATTATAAAGATGCTCAAAACTTCCACAAATAAAACAAGTTTTATTAATCATTTTAAAGTCACTTCCTAGTCTTTGGGACACAAGATTGTTCTAGTTTCTTTGGTTTCCTCTAGGATAGTATTTGTTTTGTTTAGGTGTTTCCCTAGTAGACTTAACAAAATTTATATTTTCAGTGCTAGGTCTAACACTTTTATTTTCAACATTAGGTATAAATTCTACCTCACTATCATCATCAGAATTCCCATCCTCAATAACTGGAGGTCTAAAGCTGTTCTTCCTAACAGTTTTAGGTTATACTGCATCACCATTATTTTTTACATCAGCAGACTCATGATTTGACTCAACTTTCTTACCATTACTAGGTGTAACAATAGTAATAACATCCATATTCTCACTTTCAACTATTCATCCATAAATGTTAGATCAGGTTTGAAGGGAATGTTTCCTGTATAAGGTGGGGGAACTGCATGATATCTCTTTCAGTCTTTGGAACTTATTATACTCCTAATTTTCTAACATCTCAAATGAATTCAAAAAGCTTTCTACGGCAGGAGAAGCTGCAGTAGAAGAAGTTGCATTATATCTTAGTCTAGTTTTAAACTTGTCAACAACTTGACTTTCCAGCAAATTATTCAAAGATTTAGATTGAATTTGAAACTCTCTATGTTTTGTTTTACCTTATACTCTCATTCTTTTTTCGCCTTTTCCAATTTCTTTGGTTTCAACTAAAGCATTATCTCTTAGTTTAACTTCAAGATTTAAAACATTAATGCTCTCTTCAAACACAACCTTATTTTTCTTATAGTGAACTAGTCTAGCTTCTACTGATTATAAACATGCTTTTTAAGATACTAAATTAAATTAAGACTTTTTGTAATCCAAAGACAAACTATCATATTGTTCTTTTAGAGTAGCATAAGCTTTTACACAAGATTTAGAACAAGAATCTACATCAGAATCTGAATTGGAAGAACTTCCTGATGATGTATGTGCCATTAATGCATAGTTTGTAGGATGCTCTTCTTTAGCTTGGTAGCTCCAATTATACCCTCCAATTCCATCTTGAGCAACCAAGACATTTTCAGTGGGAGTTTCTACTGTCACAGTTCTTCTACTATTCTCTCTTCCTCTGTTTTCCTGATTTCTAGGAGCTCTATATTCTCTTGCAAAGTGACCATTTTTATGACAATTGTAGCACTCTACTTTAGACCTGTCAAAACCAACTCTTTGACCATTTACATCCAACTTCTTGCCTGTCCTCTTGATGAATCTCCTAGCTCTAATTGTCAGCATGGCCATTTCCCATTGTAAATCCATTTCTTCTAGGTCATCAAGATCAATTTGTTCTAGATCCTCTTGTGCAAGTTGAGGAGAATTAGGTTGACTAGCTAGGAAAGCACAGATCACAACATCACTAAGCTTATCTCCAAATGTAGGATTACTTTGAGTATGAGCAGCACTAACTCTATAAGCAGTGTTAGCTGCTTCATTTGTGTTGCTATTGCTGTTAGTGCTGTTGGAGGACACAAAAGCCACATTTTGTGGATTTTGACGTGTACTTGATGATCCTGTAATTTTAGGTTCATACATCTTTAAGTTGTTGTATAAGTCATCCAAACTGATGGTCTCTATTTCTTCTTTGTTCCTCCAGATCAAAGCATGAGCCTTTAATTCAGATGGAAGACTTCTCAACAGTTTTAAGTTAATGTCATCTTGTGTAATAACTTCACCTTGAACTTGATCCTGCAAAGTTCTCATATTGTTGCTTGAGAAGAGTTCTCTGAACTTTCTTGGATTCCTTGTTTCCTCCATACCTCATCTCAATGGCTTTCATGAGCCATTTTGCATCTTTATATGAATGGAACTTCAGTTGATCCTTATTTGGGAGTGCCATCAACAGAGTTCCTCTAGCTTTCATCTCATTCCTCCTATCCTGCTTTTCTTCTGCAGTAGTAGGTTCATATTCCTGTTTAGTTTCTCCAACAGTTCTCTTCAGCACTTTGTTACCATTTTTAATTACTTCCCAGAGGGAGTAATCAGTCATGAGAAAGTATTATTCTATCCTCATTAACCAGAGATCATAATCCCCTAGGTTGAGGATAGGGAGTTTTGCAGTCAGAGTTGTAGAATTAGTTCCTACATCCATCTTATCATTGAGAATTAGATCTTGTATGTGTTGTTGGTTTCTTCTTATTCAAAGCTTCACAACAAGCTCTGATACCACTTGTTGATCCCAATAAACAGATCTTTAACTCCTTAGCTTGATGTAAGGTTTAGTATCCTTGGATAAATCCAAAGGTACTAAAAATGAAACTTTGAGAGTATGATATAAACTATGCGGAATCTAGTTTATACCACTAAGAAGAATAACAGTAATGAATGTTTAACATATAGAAATATAACCAAAACAATAAGCTCCAATATATTAATACGAACACTCATTGACAGTGTTAGGGTTTACAACCTTGAAGGTATAGATGCGGAATCTCGTAGCTAATGATGTTTGGGAATTAGTCCCTTTACCTATAAGTCAATCCATCATCGGAACAAAATGGGTCTTTAGAAACAAATTAGATGAACATGGTATTATATCTAGAAACAAGACTAGATTGGTAGCACGAGGTTATAATCAACAAGAAGGTATAGATTACGATGAAACATATGCTCTGGTAGCTAGGCTAG
Organism: Tanacetum coccineum; assembly: GCA_026074375.1. Lineage (NCBI taxonomy): Eukaryota > Viridiplantae > Streptophyta > Magnoliopsida > Asterales > Asteraceae > Tanacetum > Tanacetum coccineum. Next base: position 66,155 of record BQNB010008687.1, read on the forward strand.
AGTCAATTAGAATACTTCTTGCTATTGCTTGTGCAAATAATTTTAAATTATATCAAATGGATGTAAAAAGTGCTTTTCTAAACGGTTTTATAAATAAAGAGGTTTATGTTGCTCAACCTTCGGGGTTCATTGATTTTCAAAAACCAAACTATGTTTATAAACTTAAGAAGTCTTTATATGGTCTTAAGAAAGCTCCTAAAGCTTGGTATGATAGACTAAAAGCATTTTTGATTAAACACAAGTATTCAATGGGAATGGTCGATAACACACTTTTTACTAAAAAATCAAAGTCACATCTTATTATTGTTCAAATATATGTCGACGACATTATATTTGTATATTTGGTTCATGAGGCAAACTTATGTGAGATTTGCCGAAATCATGCACGACGACGTTTGAGATGAGTATGATGGGGGAGTTGAACTTCTTCTCGGGTCTTTAATTAAACAAAGAAGACGGAATATTTTTCACTCATCCAAATACATCAGGAGATCTTAAGGAAGTTGGGTTTGGAGATTCCAAACCAACCAAGAACCGATGTCACGGAAATCGAAGCTCACTAGAACGATGAAATGATCCGTGGAGTTAGCTTTAAATATCAAGTTATGTTGGTAGTTTACTTTATTTAACGCAAGTTAGGCACGATATGTATGTTTAGGTTGGCTTATGTGCTCGTTTCTATGAAAATCCTATGATAACCATTTAGAAGCCACTAAAGCGTATATTTGGTATATAAGAGGAAACTAGTACTTAGGATTATGGTATCGAAGGAACTTGGAATAGGAAACTATAGTGTTATGCCTGACTCGTCACGCCAGGCGATTACGTGATCGAAACACACTTGTTGACGTTTGTACGTTCATGGTGTTGTTTGTACATCTTGTTCGGTAAGAAAACATAACGACCTTGCTCTCTCCACGACCGAAGCTGATAGTCTCCATCGGGAAGGCCATGCACAAGCACTATGGGATGAACAAGCTCTGCTCATCGACTACGGGACATACGCTCGAAGACGTTTTTTTCGAATTATTGTGTGACAATAAAGGCGCTATCAAATTAAGTAAAAACCCCATACAACACTCAAGAACTAAATATATAGAAATACGTCATCACTTTCTACGCGATAATGTCCAAAAGGGCAATATTTCTATCTATCGAGAAGTTGCTATCGTGGGACTAATATAGCCGATATATTTACTAAGCCTTTAAAACGTGAAGTATTTAATTATTTAAGATTAGGATTAGGAATGATGGAACTTATCATGGATAGTGATTCTGCATCATCTCAAAAATAATCGTAAGCGGAAATTTAATGAAGTAATTAATCATTATTCAAAAGATGTTAATTCTCATTACAAGTTCCAATTACAAAACTTCCAATCGTGAACATAATCGAGATTAAAATTTTATTAGATAAAGAAAATATCAATAAAATGACCATAGATATTTTTGAAATTTACTTGTATAGTCAATACATGAAATTACAAAATCGATTGAAAAGACAAAAAGAACAATCATCGAATTGTAACTCACACTTGTGTTGACGATGTTTTGTTGAGTCTAAATGTTCATAAATAATTGTGTTATTAGTAATGGTCAAACTTATGCTAAAAGATAACACACTCATAGTAGGATTGACTACGATGAAATTTCATCGAAAAATTCATGACAAGTTGCACGGTTTACTCAAAACTTAGAAGTCGACTCCGAAAATTATATCACATACTCCTAATAGTAAATATAACACATTCCAAGTGCCAAAAACATAACACCTTATCTCCATTTGGTCGAAATTAACTTTGTTCGTATTTGTAGACACCTGCGGGACACGGATCCACCATATGGAGATCCGTATGTTGTTTAGGTGGATCCGTGTATCAGCAGGATACCCTACTTTTAAATTGTTGGACCACTTGCCTTCTCCTCCAATAATACACCACCACCTACCTCTCATATCACTCAAGATTGAGCATTCCTGCCAACATCATTTCAAGCTATAATTAAGATAGATCCATACATTTCAAGATATCTACAATTATAATTGTAAGTTTTTCTTTTCTAAATCTTTATTTTGAAACAATTATTTTTATTTCTATAAAAGGAAAAAGATTTAAAACAATAGATCAACCAATCTCTCTATACTTGGAATGTACATTTAAAGAGATTCGCCAAAAACCCCCCAAGTTATGTGTTTCAAATAAAAACTCATAATTGGGAAAAATTTTCTAAACAAGTGCTATCTATCTACATAGTTAATACAAATCAAAAACGATTATTATCTCATGAATGAACCCTCAAGATTTACAATTAATGTATTATCTTGACTCATTTGACTTACGAGATAAAGCAAAATGAACATGTGCGATTAACTACATCATGTACATGAACCACATACATATATCATATCTTATCTTCAACATATTTATCTATATTCTAATTATAAATTTACTAGGTTCAATTATGCTTGGAATGATAAAACCCGACTACAAAAGAACCAAAGCCTACATACAAAAAATCCATCACCAAAGGTCTACTCCAAACAATGCCAAAAGCTCTTTTAAAGCCCTTCGAAATTGCTTCATTCATGAAGGAAGACACATTGAATCCTCCTTCACCTTTGGCAACGACATCGTTGATCAATTCAAATCCATTCAATTTGATTGTCTCCTCACTTTAAACGGTCATATTTGTCCTCGTTTCATCATCAAATTCTAACGCAAATTCCAATTAATTCGTAATGTGCGTGATATGTCTTTTTCGATTGGCTTCACCATTCGAGATAAAGATTTCATAATGTCAGTTGAAAAATTCGGTCAAGTCCTTCAAATCCCATACAAAGGAACATTTATCTTCTCAAAGGAATATTCATTAGAACTTTTAAACACTACTCGTGAAAAATATGTCTCTTATCAAACTAACCTTCCAAACATTAAAGATGTCGCTCAAAACATTTGCATTCCATCAAGTCATCAAAATTGCTCAAATCCTACCATTATCCTCTGAGATAATCTTCCTCCCAACATCAAGGATTGGGAACTCATCGTTCGTGAGAATGTCATTTGTGTCGACACTCACAAAAGCTCCATAGATGCATGCTCTGCCATCATGCTCTATCATCTCAAAAACTCTCAAGACTTTAACCTTGCCTACTTCATTGCTTGTAAAATTGAGAGTGTCAAAAATAGAGTCGATTGTCCTCTTCCATATGGTTTACTCATTACTCGTCTATACCGATTCGTTCTTGCTAAACATCCTAAACTCTTTCGCCCTCACCATACACTATAATTCATTTTGCACTATCGAATGATGAGCTCCATCAATAGGAAGAATGAAAGAAAGAGGAATGAGAGTGAAGAAGTTAAGCTTGACATACCTTACTCACCATCATCGGTGAAAAGCTCAAACCAATCATCTCCTTTGCTAGGATATTGGTCATCCATGGATCAATTTTAAATTAGGCATAACCCATTTTCTAGGAATCATGAACTGCTATTTTAGGATAATATTGTGCTATTTTAATGAATGATATAGTATCTTTTTTGTTAAACTATGCTATCTTGGACAAAATGTATGCTAATGAATGCTATGCATGCTTTATTTTTCGTTAGAAATAGGTTTATCTTTGTTAAGGAAACTTCATTACATTTGATGTTCATTTATATGGCCTTCGTGGACCCACGGATCTACCATAAACAAGATCTGTAACATTATGGTGGATCCGTAGAAACTGCAATCAGACAAATCTATCCACTTTACTTTACCCTCTATTATTTGTATTCATCCTCTTAAACCTTAGGATAAAATACCTCCTCCATATAATCCAAAAATTCTTCATGTCAAAGCATACACTCTATGTCCTTTATAAGACACACTATCACAACCTCATATTCAAAATCAAATGTCTATATCCTCAAATGACTCCACACCTACAATCAAAAAGAAAATCATCCAAGAACATCACTCAAAACTTAAGTCGGATCAAATTTATCCAAATGCTATTCCACTCGAAGTCTTAGAATCAAGACAAGCTTATTTTCACCTCGTGACGTATCAATGTTGTAGTAACTGACAATGTGAAATTGGTTTACTATTACATGAAATGCATCACATGTTCGAGTATATTCAAGAACACACTCTACAAAATGAAAAACCTTTCTCTCCACAACAAGTTTGATCACTTAATCCCAATCACCAACAACAATCCTTATCTACACATGTTGTCACACCCTCGAACAAGGCCTCGACGGAATACGTGTCCGGGGGCGTGACGTCATCATATTCATCACACAAAGTACAAAGAACGACCACTAATGGACGTTTTGAAAATCATAACTCGTTGTATTCATTAAAAATGGATAAGTCTTACAAGATTTGAAATGAAATTTAAAACGTTGCGGAAGCATAATTAAGTTTTTAAAAGACAACAAGTATGAATGATAATAAAGTCTTGAAAGATGATATCATATTGAACGTAGACTCCACATAGCACATCAGAGAAGTCCAAAGCTAAGCACCTGAAAAACATGCTTAAAACGTCAACATAAAGTTGGTGAATTCATAGGTTTAGTTCAAACGTAATTAGTGTGGACCACAAGTCTATCAAAACGTATGCGACGGTTATAACAGATACAACTTCACATAAAAAGGTATTTATGTTGCTCTAAGCTCATGACACCGAAGCTAATACTGGAAGATAGCATGTACACTGCTATATAAGGCTTGCCCTTCAGGTGTCCGACCAAAGACCACCTAACTAGTTTCGACATGACATATATCCGTTAGTTCTTGGCAAACTCAAACTAGTAAGTGCTTCTTACCCGGATAGGGATACTTAGTCCCAATAGATCTATTTATTCATTCGCGCTTACTTAACCAGCCAGTCGGTTAAAGGTAATTAACGGTTTACGATTATTCGGGCAATAGTGGTCTAAACGCTACTTAGGCAACATGTAAACAGGGAGAGTAAATCAAGATACTTGTGTCCATAGTAAAAATGTCACACCCCGCCAAGGTGGAATCGCAAGGCATGATCAATAGGCATCATCACAACACAAGGCATCAAAATAGAGAAAACTAAAAATGACTTTCAATAAACTTCAAGATCCAAAGCGTGTTATGACAACGCCCAAAACAAAAATCCAACATATAATGCATGAAGAACAAAACATGACAAGTTCAAATGAAAACTAAAACAGATAAATCATAGACTCAGCATGCAAGCCTATGGTCCAGCTAACTTCTCTTCCTAACTCTTCACACGTAGACTCACTTATGACACCGCGATTAATAAAAACAATATTTACAAACATATATGCTTGGCTATTCTATCACACAATAAATTCACATATATATGGGGGTGGATTGTACCCCTCCGTCCCATAATATCTCCGCGCAAGACTGACCCACTTGACTAGCTAAGTCCGTTCGGGTCTCATACAAGGTCATGTCATCCTCACATACACATGCCTTACCACAATCAATATCACATAGCAATAACACATAGCATTCATATAGTTCGACACTTAAAAATACATATCACAGTTCATAATTCAAAAATAGTTTTGCATCATTTCCATCCCAAAATATAAGTAAAAAGTGGGACTGTAAAACTCACCTGATGCAAAGCAAATTCCAATTCCTTCACTTAATCTTGCAAAGAATCTTAACAAAACAATACACACATATAGTTTCCAGTAGATTAGGTCACCACACCAAGTCGATGTAACAATCACAACGATGGATACTCTATATCCTATCTTGATTCAACTCTTCTATATACTCCTCATACTTGCTAACCTCAAATTACCTCACAAACTTTACTTCTCAACTTCTGTTTTTACTCTAGTTTTTATTAGTACAAGACGACCTGTAAATAAAATACTTAAACTCCTAATTGCGTTCTTCTCATTCATTTCCCATTCTCCCCAATGAGTTGTGAGCTTCTACGATTTTTGGATAAAAATAATAGTGAGTGTAACCATTTTATAAAAATTCAACATCACAAAGTGTCCAGAATTTGACCTGATTCGACCTTCAAAAACGTTTTGCTTGTGCTAGACCTCATTTAAACACTTAGGAATATTCTATAAAAATTCTAGAAATCATAATACCATTTATGAACTTGCTACAGTAGCAAGCCCATTAATTAAAAGACGTTTTGATATCGTTTTTGATCCTCCACAAAACACAACTCAGAATCTGCCTTGAAAACTCAGTTTTGACAACGAATCTTGTTGATTAATTTGGACTAACTACCACTACTTTTAATTCATGAAACATTGGGTTGAAATTAGACTCTCTGTAGTTAATTTTAGGCTCAATAAAATCAATAAAAGCTATCCGTATGACTGAGATATGGCTCTCGCAAGATGAAATTCTGCCCAGATTTCTATTCCAAATTTAGCATAATTAACCCTAATTAACTTACCTAAAATCCTAATTATTAACCCTAAAATGATTTTTGATGATCAAAACCTCTTAATTATAGATTATTTACAATAACCTAATCTATCCTTAATGATTGTTACGTTAAATAAAATCAATTGAATTGAAAAAGGATTTAGAAAACATTACCTTAACTCTTGAAAATCAAAACCCTAAAATTTTTTGGGTTTCCTTTGTTCTTTGTGTTGTTCGACCGGCCAAGGAGAGAGGAGAGGAAAAAAAGTAATTTTTGATTAAGTTATGATTTAGGAAAAGATAATTACCAAAAAAAAGTTGTAATCAAATTGGGATTCTTTCCCTTTTTTTTCTTCCCTTGTTCGGCCGATCCACACAACCACCCTTTTAATTATATTTTATTTATTTATTTATTTATTATACATTTACTTTAATTCTAAGTAAAAACCTTTAATTCTAAGTAAAAACCTTTAATTATTTAGCTAAACCTTGAACTTTCTAACTAGTTTTCAAACTAACCTTCGATTCTAACTATTTTTAAAAATAGAAAGTACTCTACAATCTATAAAATACTAAACTAATATATATAATATGAATTACATATACATAGTACGTACACAGAATATTACGTACACGACATTTGAAACTACGCAAAGCTTTCAAATGATTTCATTTCCACAAGTACCATAAGTCATCACTCATGGTTAATTCCATTCATACAATATAAAAACACATAAACACATAAACTGAATTATACAGGCTTTAACTAACCTGCTAAAATCTTATTTGTCACAGTATCCCCTCCTATAGGAAATCTTGTCCTGAGATTTTAACCATTTGTCTCGACAATAGCATTCCCAATCAACTAGGGATACTTAGCCTTCATATGATCCTCACGTTCCCAGGTAAACTCTGGTCCATGCTCGGAATTCCATCGCACTTTCACAATAGGTATTTTACTACGCTTAAGAGTTTTGACCTCACGGTCCATAATCTCTAAAGGCTCTTCTACAAAACGTAAGGTCTTATCTACCTTAATCTCATCCAACGACACGTGCAAATTTGCATCATCTAAACACTTCTTTAGATTCGACACATGAAACGTGTCATGCACATTACTCAATTCTTTAGGTAATCTCAACCTATATGCCACATGACCAATTCTCTCGAGGATCTCGAAAGGTCCTAAAAATCTTGGAGCTAACTTTCCTTTCTTTCAAAACAGCAACTACACCTTTCAAGATGAGCTTTCAAACCTTACATGATCACCCAACTTGAAACTCTAAAGGTTTCCTTTATTATCTAGCATAGCTCTTTAACGACTCTTCTAGCCTAAGCTTTAATCCATATCTCTAATCACAACCGCTTTTATCAGTTGTTTCTTGCACCAACTCCAGTCCAATTAATTGCTTATCTCTATCTTTGCAACAATACCATCACTACACTTCCTTCCATACAATGCCTCAAACATGAGCACAACGATTGAGTTGCTCAATTGATAGATATTGTTATAGGAAAACTCAGCCAATGGCAAATGAAATATTCCAACTTCAACCAAATCAATTCCACACACGCTCTCAGCATATCCTTTACATTTAGTATTGTCGCAACGCTTTGTCAATCGGCTGGACTGATGATAAAGCCTGTTCTCATATCTCTAAGTCAGTTCCAACGCTTTTTGCATCGTTTTCTAAAACCTTGACGCTAACAACGTCCATCCATATCAGAATAATCGATGTTGCTACCACCATGTCGTGCAACAATCTCATCGATGTACAACCTTGCTAACTTTTCCATACTATAATCCTCTCGTATTGCCAAGAAATGCGCCGATTTGGTCAACCTATCAACTATGACCCAAATCGCATCATGACCACTACTTGACCTTGGCAACTTTGTTATAAAGTCCATAGCTATTTTCTCCCACTTCCACTTAGGTATCTCAGGTTGTTGCAATAAACCTGACGGTCTTTGATGCTCCGCCTTCACCTTTGCGCATGTCAAACACTTGCTAACATAAATAGCAATCTCCTTTTTCATACCCGGCCACCAATACATGTCCCGAAGATCATAGTACATCTTGTCCGCTCCGGGATGCACAGAGTACCTCATCTTATGAGCTTCGTCCATGATCTTGGTTCTTACACCACCCACTAATAGAACCCATATACGATCCATATAGTGTAGGCTTCCATCCTCTCTCTTTTCCATTTGTTGGTCCGTACCATTCAATCCTTTAGCTATCACATTTTCATCCTTAAATGCTTCACCTTGAGCTGCCAATATCAGTCCTTTAACTCCGGACTGAATTGTCACAACCATTGCTCGCACTCGTCGAGGCTTTACTACAACATTTGCTTTACCAGGATGGTACTTAATCTCACATTTATAATCACTAAACAACTCTAACCATCTCTTTTGACGCATATTCAACTCCTTCTGATCGAATATGTGTTGAAGGCTCTAATGATCTGTATAGATAACACTCTTTGTTCCGTACAAATAATGCCTCCAAATCTTTAGCGCAAACACCACCGCGCCTAACTTTAAGTCGTGAGTCGTGTAGTTCTTCCCGACATTACGTTCTCCTTGAACACAGAGTACCTTACCTTCTTCTACAGGTATCCTAACTATCTTCTTGTGACACACGATCACAACCTTTTGGTTTGACAACCAGTCCATTCCTACTATCACATCAAAACTTCCTTGTCTTGTCTATAAGGAATATAGAATCTCCTAACTCTAGTCTATAATCACGGAAAATTCTATCAACTTCTTTCTTCTTACCATTAGCTACCTCTATCATATACCTAGGGTTTGCAATACTAGGTTTATTATTTAATAGGGGCGCAAATTTAGTGGATATAAAACTAAAATCAGCACCATAATCAAAAAGCACAATAGCTTAGAGATTGTTTAAGGAATACGTCCCCGTCACTACATTAGGATCCTGAAGAGCATCAACAGCATTCACATTCAAAGCCCTTCCTCTAGCTCGGTTCTTATTGCCTCGGGTGTTCCTATTCCCTTCAAACGCTAGCTGATTTCCAGATTGATTACGTCCTCAGT
>BQNB010008688.1:3566-31525 GCA_026074375.1 Tanacetum coccineum
GAAGTTGAAGGCAGTGATAATGACCAAAATGATTCCTTTGATGATGAAGGTTTTATAACACCAAAAAGGATGTTTGATATGGGTATTAGTGACACTGTCAAAGAACATGAACAAGATATAAATGCCTTGATGAGGAGAATAAAAGGAAAGGGATGTGAATTAAAAGACCATTTTAGCGAGAAAGATGGATTGTTATCCATCGGAAATCGATAGGAATTCCACGGGGATTGCCTTCTCTTCTAATATATATATGTTTTTATTTCATTATTAACATCCAATCCCATGCTAATAAGAAAAACGAGCGATTGCTAGTCAGCTTTCATTTTCTTCAAAAAAAATGGTAGGGACTGAGGCTCTGAAGGCTTTACAACCTTCTTCAATTAGGGAATAGCGCAGATGGATCAATCACGCGGTTCTGCAGCGTCCTCCAACTCGCTGTCCGCTCCCCTTCACTTTCTTTGCTGGACGGGAAGATGCGAATCGTGAAGGCCTTCCCACCACGCGAAGTTCAAACCTCGCCGGAGAGGAATTGAAAACCGGAAAAAAAGCCCTTCGCAATCGAAGGAGAAAGGGGGAAAAAGACGACGAAAGCCTTTTTTCTTTCTTTTTCAGCCGACTTGAAAGGTGCTCTTAGTGTACCGCCATACGTACCCAGACATTAGACCAAGTAGGAACTAGGAAAGTTCCATTGATTCATCTACCTCAAATAGGGGAAAAAACGGAATCAAGAAGGGGTCAGCTGAGCTCGAAAGGGGTAGCCGGTCGTCGGCTAAGAGATCTGGCCTGCAACGAAACTAAAGCATCACACTAGTCCACTCGTCCATCGGCTAAGTTCCAACTCTATGTTGATAAGAAAAAAGAAAATCCCCTAAGTAAAGGACTTTCAACTATTTCAAAAGAAAGGGGCAATTTAAATGCTTTATAGATAACCCCCTATGTCTCTTCCCGTCTAACTCACCGGGAGATCGAAGAGCGGTTTGCGCTTTACGCCCCAACCCCTTAACTAATGGATGCTTAGATACCTGCAACTGAATCTGTAAGCGGCGAAGGGCAGGATGGACGAGAAAAGTGATTATTACAATTTAGTTATACATATATATATATAATATATATAATGGAAAAACTTTCAACTAATCACCTTTAGCCAAAGCAACTAGTCAAAAATTTCACAAATAAGAATATATATATCCGGAAGTATCAATTTATCACTCTTGTATCCCAAAAGTTCAAAACCGTACCCGGGTCGTTTTTCCTTTGACGAGGTATGAATTGAAAAACGAGTTTACATTCGGGATTATGCTTGAATAATTAGGGAAATGATTGGATTTCTATTTCTACGGGAGAATTAAAGCAATTAACTAAAAATAATTAAAGCAACACACAAATAAACTAAAAGCGCAAACTAGGAATCCTAAAAACGCGTCTAAATTATCAACTAATTCAAATTTTAACCCTACTGGTGCTGGTAGTAGTGAGTGTTGTGGTAAAATGCTGGTTGGGTCGAGAGGTCGAGGGTTCGAGCCCTGCTCACCCTTGGTCTCTCCCTAACTGGTGTTTTTGAAACCTTTTTTTGTAATTTTTATAAACAAACGTATAGAAGAGCTTATAGTTATCAAGTTTAATGAAGGGTCTTATATTTTTTAAGCACAAATAAGCCCAGAAAAGGCTTATGAAATAACCTGATCATAGAAGGTTTTTTTAGCTCAAAAACACAAACAGTTTTGAGCTATAAGCTCAAATAAGCTTAACCAAGCACATATAAGCTCAAAATAGATTCAAACAAGAAAACTAATCATGAGCAGACCAATAAGCAAAAGGTGCAAGCCAACAAGCTCAGAATAAGCTTAACAGGTTTAAATCTTAACTAGCAGACTTAACTAACCACCTAAACAGATTTTAAGACTTTTAAAACCTAAATTAAACTACTATAAGCTACTTCTAAAAGCTAAAAATGCAAATATTTAAAGATTAACTATACCTAAACAATTTCCAATCCTAAAAACACAACCTTAAACAGATTAATCGCAAGACAAATGATGATCTTGAAAACTAGTTACAGAAGCTAAGGGGTTTTTTTTAGATTCTTACAGCCTCAAATTTAGCTTATTAAATAAGCTCTAAACCTCAAATCAAGTTCAAAAACTTAAAGTTCATATGTTAAACTAATTGTGCTCAAATTTTCAGACCTTAAAACACTAATTTGCTTATCTAAATCTTAATCTAAAAATGGGGTGTCCAAACTGAGTTTATGATAGATTTTATCAAAGTGGGTAAAAATGAGAAAAACTCAAAACCAATGCATAAAACACTTAAACCAGATATTGAACATGTTTTAGAGTATAAAGTGAACTTGAAACAACAACTTTTAAGTATCAAACCTCAAGGTCAAAGAAATCAAGTCCTAAACTGAATTTACCACCACAGATTCAAATTTTACTTGTGAAAACTTGAGTTTGGGTCTAAACTTGACCCAAACTTGTATAAACTTGTTTTAAACTACTTCTAAGACAGATTCAAAGCAACCAAAGTGCAAGAACCACTAGCAGTACTAACTTGAGGTTAGTATTGCTCTTGATCCAAACACCCCTTTAAGTATGCAAATGCCATTTTAAACTTGAAAACTTGAGATTCAATGAATAAACTTCAAATACCAGATTTTAGATAGCTTCTAATACACCTAATGAACAAGTTTTAACCACTAAATAAGCCAGAACAATAAGCTACACCATTGTGCTACTTTAAGAGCTATTTGAGACAGATTTGAACTAGAATTTGCACAAATGAAATTCAAACTACAAACTAAGCAACAATAGCACTAAACATGATAGACAAACATAAATAAGCAGATAGGCACAATAATAAGCACAGTAATAAGCAAAATAAGCTATAAGCAGTTTTTGACAAAAATTGTAAAATAGAACTCACAGGTTATCCTTTGCTTTTGGTTAAGACTTTTAACACCAAAACAGTGCCAAAACCACCCTATAGCTTATCCACATAAGCACTAACCCATGGCCATCCATTATGCACCATGCTCCAGATTTCTTGAACAAATTTTAAGTGATTTTGTGAACTAGTTCTTAAACAACAAGAAACTAGGAAGTCTTTGTTGTTTAAGTGTATAAACAGCTTATAATGAAATGTTTAGAACTTAAAGAAAGCTTATAAAAGATGGTGAAAAACAATGGAACTTGAAACACAGATTTTAGAACATAAAAAACTCAAACTTTCATTAAACTTAAAAAGATTACAAGACTTGGAATTTAAAAGACAATAAGTAAAACATAAACAAAAGCTGTAAAGACTAACTAGATGCCTCATCAATGGCTACAAGGGTCCTATTTATAGAAGAGGATTAGGTCTTGAGTCCCTTTGAGGTGTGTTTCTTTTGTGAGAGGGTTTGCAGCTGTGCTAGTTGTGTGAGTAAGTCACCAAGTCATCTTAGCCCTTCATTTTGAGTGCTCACCAAGTCCTATCATCTTAGCCCTTGAATTCTTGTCTTCATCCCTTGGACGAATGGGAAAGCTTAGGATTGCCAAGGTGGATTTTTGGTATTGGTGAAGTGAGGTTAACGGAAAATGACATTTTTGTTTTAGGGAGCAGGGTAGCTGGTTTTAGGGTGTGGGGTAGCAGGTCACGCACTGTGTGTGAGAAGATGCACAGTAGAATTGGCTGGAAGTTTGTTTTATGAAAGTTATTTATGATTTGGCAGTTTTGGTCCCTTATCTCGTATAGTTGTGTTACATGGATTGTCCTTTTTGGTGTACATGTTTGCGGATCTAACAAATTCAGTCCCTGAAGTTGTATACTTCTATTGTAACCACAGTCCTTGGGGACTAATGGTGTTAAAAGATTTGGTATTGGGCTTGGTTATGTGTTTGGACTGGTTATATGTTAAAAGGCAATGTGCCTTTAACTTATTTTTTGGTCTTCATGTAATACCTTAATGGGCTAACCCGGCCCATTATATGGGTGCGGATGGGGCCATTAAGTATTCTTCGGTTTCGGCTTCGTCTTTGACTTTGACTTTGTCGGGTTGACTTTGACTTTGACTTTGACTTTTTCATGCATTTCCATTCCGTGCTCGGTTTTGTCCGTTTTGGCTTAATTTTTGTCCTTTAGTGAATATACGACACCTACACAGCATAAATCACAAAACAAGCACATATTTGGCATTTTATGTTAGTTTTTGGTCAATTAAGCTCGTTTTTATAGGTAAAAGGTATGTGTAATTAAGCACATACCAAAATCCCCCATACTAAACTATTGCCGTGTCCTTACGCAATGCCATAAGTAAACACTTAAGAAAACCAAGAATCTCATTCCCCCTTGACTAATTACTTCGAAAAGTAGCTAAGTGTTCATCGAGGGGAATTAAAGAATCACAAACACCCAACCATCAAACCCCTACAATGATCACCTCTCTAAAGATATAGAAACTAACAACAACAGTACATAAATACAGATCAATCTACCTCTCCTCACGCTCAATATACCCTCTATCTCTTCCTCATGCTATCTACACACACCCGTCACTCTCTATACTGTGTTTCAACCAATAGCGTTACTAAACTATCTCCGCACTACCTCAGACGTGCTCATGTCGTCCATGACTGTCTGTGAGACCTGTCCTCCCTATCTGATAAAGACTAGTGCTCAACACCTCCTAGCACCTCCCGTCCTAGACACTATCAACCCGACTACCATCCCACCTGAAAGATCTACCTCCTGTCTCAACACACTTCCTATACCGTATATCCACCTCTGTTCCCAATCCGTGTGCATGTGCTAACTCATCTCCAGAATCAAACACCACTCACATTCCGACCATGACTACCGCCTCGCCTCCCCTATCCTAATCCGTTCACACCCAAATACCCAACACCCCAAAACACACACCATATCCACCTATCAGTAACTATATCCTATAACAATAACTATGTGTGCGCTATAGAACTGTCTCTCTACCCACCTTATCACTCCCCAGATAGATACAACCTATCCTCGCCACATCACTCCACAGTAATGTGCGTGTGAGTCTATTACACCTCTAAATTCACGCTATCCATCCACTCGTATATTCTCTCATGTGTGTGTATGATACATCTACTACTGTCACTGCATCTAACAATACTCCTAATCAAGACACTTGTACACGTGTGTACTACGACAATCTCTACTCCCATCGCCATCCCTTCCCAGACCTAGTATATCCATTCAAGATGTGTACTCCACCCACCATCTCGCTAACCACATGCGAATCCCGTCGTTGTCCTACTCCCTGTTCCCTAACACTGTAAGAATCTCCGTCCCATACCAACTTTGTCCTCCCTATACGCAGACTCTATCCTCCTCACTATCATAGACTGACTCGTTCGTCGTCTATCCAAACATCATCCCACACCTGTCGCGACCACTACTCATAACTATCACACCCGTCGTCACTCTCTCCGAGATGCTAACACCATGATACCAGTTCCCAGTGCCTAAATACACCACCTGTGTGTCAAGTGTATCTCCATCTCACCCCACCACAAACCTCCTCAATCCCACTATATCTGCACATTTATCATATCACCTACCCTCCCTCTTTCCCCAGCTCTATATACTAAGAAGAGAAGTAATTAATTTTATAAAAAATAACATATTAAAAAGATAAAGAGAGAGTGATATAGATATAAAAGTAAGATCTACTCCTTAGAGTAGCGAACGATAAGATATTATAAGAAGATTACGATAGAAAATAGATATAGCTAGGATAGATGTGCTTGTTGTGTCTGTGTTTCCACTCCCCCCCCCAACCACAATACTTTAGACTCTAGTTATCGTATAACCAAAACACCTACCCTATACATACTCACACTGCATGTCCAGCTCCATTTAACAGAGATCTAGAAAACTAAATTTGTGTACACGAGACATGCGCATTTGCACTCTTTGTACGTTCACAGAGTCACCTACATACCCCGACCACACTCAAATGCTGTCCAGTAGTACCCTCGCATGCGAAGACAAATCTCGTACAGACGTCACCATCTACTCCCAGACAGTGCGATTAACAGACACCACACATAATAACTTCAGAACCGTAACAGTGTACTCCTCAGACAGCAATAGTGTGACAGCACTAGTACTCTACATAAGTACGAACTTGAGGTGAAGTGCGAAGTATCACTGAACTGCAAGATCTAACGATTTTGCTGATCACAAGACTGCCTACCGAAGCTCCATTTGACTCTCGATCGCCTTGAGATAGAAGACGCAAGTATTACTCACGCTCTCAACCTGCCGCACTCAATGTAACTGCGATCCCATATAAGAGTATGACATACAAAACCTCTCTCGAAGACTATAACTAATGATGATAGAGAAGCATGAAGGTACTGTCGTCAATCGACCGAGAGGAGAAAACTACTATGTATGTGTAAAGAGAAAATGGATCACGATCTAGAAAAGTCAACTGTGAAATACTAAAAGATTCGTGGTCGTCTGCCAATCACATCAGTACAGGCAATCATAGAGTCGACACGAGTCGCATCTCACTCGAGTACTCGAGAGTAAGAATGTGTAATGATGATATGTAATTGTGTGTCTCAAATATTCCAGCATGGAAAGACAGTAAGATTAAATTAAGTAGAAAGAAGAGCAGTTAGTAAGTGTGAAGAAGTGGGTGATTTGGAAGTTTAGTTGTGATACTATGAGCACTTAGCATGTACTACGATAACGGTATGCAGGTGCAGATAGATATAGAAGGATGGCAGTGAAAAGAAGTAGTATAGGTAATGATCAAGCTATCTAACCATATATGAACGTAGCAGCCGCTCCTCTCCAGCTCAACCTCATCTCTCAGTGCTCGAAACGATTGAAACATTGTGCATAGATGTGTGTACTGCATGCACAATCAAATCGATAGATCCCCCTCCCCATACTAGAATTGAACATTGTCCTTAATGTTTTAAGAAGGGTCTCTACGTAAATCTAAAGCCGTTTATTAAGTATGCTCAAAGATAAATGTTAGTCGATAAGATTTAGGATATTGGATTCCCATAATGAAGCTGAGGATTTGAAGCTCGAGTGAACAAAGGACAAAACCATGAGCACGAGAGGCTTCAAAATCCGGGCAATCCTGGACATACAACAAAACACAAAGCACGAGAAATGGAAGAGGCGAGCCTCCTCACAACACACTTATTCATTACTACTATATAAATATATTAGGATAAGCATGGGTTGCCACCCACGAAGCGCCTTTGTTTTTGTTGACCGAGTCACAAGCTCGACTTGACGCCAAATTCATTGGTCCATGGGGAAAGTTTGGAGATCTGGGACATCCATCGGTGGTATATCCCCTCCAAAGTAGTGTTTAAGTCGATGACCATTCACCTTGAAGTTTGGCCCGTCGATTTGAGATAACTCGACGGTGCCATATGGAAATACTTGGGTAACGGTGAATGGTTCAGTCCAGCGGGTCTTAAGCTTGCCCGAGAAAATCTTTAATCTAGAATTAAATAGGAGGACTCGATCACCAACGTTGAAAACGCGGTTCTTGATCTTGGAGTCATGGATCCTCTTTGTCTTCTCTTTGTAAATCAAAGAGTTCTCATAGGCTTGATCATGAAGTTCATTTAATTCATTCATTTGAACTTTTTGGTGATCACCCGCTTTCACAAGGTCATAATTACAATGCTTTAAGGCCCAGTAGGCCTTGTGCTCAAGCTCGATAGGTAGATGACAAGCTTTTCCGTACACCAACTTGTAAGGGGTGCACCCGATGGGTGTCTTGAATGCGGTATGGAAGGCCTATAATGCCTCATCCAACTTATCTGACCACGAAGCACGATTTTCACCTACGGTCCTCTCAAGAATGCGTTTCAAACCACGATTTAAAACCTCAACTTGTCCACTTGTTTGTGGGTGATACGCAGTGGAGAGACGGTGAGTAACTTCGTATTTAAGCATGACCTTTGTAAATTGGTCATTGCAAAAATGGGTACCGCGATCACTAATGATAGCTCGAGGGGTCCCAAATCAGGTGAAGAGAGATTTTAAGAATTTGCAAACAACTCGGGCGTCATTGGTGGGGAGCGTTTTCGCTTTAACCTATTTTGACAAATAATCGACGGCCACGAGTATATACTTGTTCCCTCGTGAAGACGGGAACGGGCCCATGAAGTCGATGCCCCACACATCAAAGATCTCACAAACTTGGATTGCATTTTGTGGCATTTCATCCCTTTGTGAGATTTTTCCTTGACGTTGACAAGCGTCACATCGGGTGACCAAGTCATGGGCATCTCGGTAAATAGTCGGCCAATAAAATCCTAAATCAAAGACTTTTTTAGCGGTGTAGTTGGCAGCGTGATGTCCACCGGTGGGACTATCATGGCAAGCCATGAGGATATCATAGGCTTCTTGGCCAAAAACACACCGCCGAATCACTTGATCCTCACACACTTTAAACAAGTAGGGGTGCTCCCAAAAATAATGCTTAACGTCTTTGAAAAATTTCTTCTTTTGTTGGGACGACATCCCTTTGACAACAAAATTCCCCGCATGGTAATTTGGAAAGTCGGCAAACCATGGGGTACTAGCATCACCACGAAAAGTGACCATCGAGGATTGCTTTCGTAATTGACGATGACAAAATTAGCAGGGAACGTGAATCTTCCAACCGGAACAAGAACATCCCTTGCAATTCTAGCAGGTGTACAAACCGACCGGTTAGATAATTCAAGGGTCATTCGGGTGGATATAAGTTCGGATAAACCTAACTTTTTCCAAACCGAGAGTGGCATCAAGTTGATATTGGCACCTAGATCGGCTAAGGCCTTGCAATTGAGCTCAGTAAAACTACATGGAATGAGAAATTTCCCAGGGTCTCCAAGTTTCTCGAGTAACTTCTTAAGGATAACCGCTGAGCAATTTTCATTGAGAGGTGTATTTGCCAGTTCTAAAAGTTTCTCCTTGTTGGAAAGGAGAGCTTTAAGCATTTTCTGGTATTTCGGAATTAAAATTAATGCATCAGCAAGAGAGATATTGATGTGAAGTTGTTTTAACATTTGCCAAAACTTATGAATTTGTATTTCATCTTTGTCTTGCTGTTTTTCCTTGTTCATCCTTGAAGGATAAGGGATATTGGGGTGAAGAGGATCCCTTTTTGGCATCTCATAAGATTTTTGTGAAGGAGCTTGAGGTTTTTGGACAAGAGGAGGTGGGACCTTAATGGTATACTCAACGAGTTCCGGGTCCGTTAATGTCTCCTCTACTCGTTCATCCTCCTCCGGAATAATGAATAGAGGAGGCATTGGAAAGGAATGTCTATCTAAAACAATACCACTCGGGTGGTGATGGCTTTCAATTCACCTTTTGAGTTATCAATGGTGTTGCTAGGGAGAGGTCCTGAACCCAAAGAAGAAGCGGTGTTCATTTGAAAGAAACTAGCCATCATGTTCTTAAGCTCATTGGTTTGATTTGACATTGTAGCTTGCATTTCATTTCTTAATTCTGATTTTAAATTACCGATATGATTTCTCATAGCTTGCATGCTAGCCTCATTTGTTTTCTTAAATTTCTCCAATTCACTCAAAGTAGTAACTTGAGTTTGTTGAGTCGGGGCTTGATAACTCGAATTTCCTCTGTTTTGATTGTAACCTTGATTGTACCGGTTTTGATTATTTTGCTCATATGGTTGAGCAAAACCCGGTGGTCGAGTTTGGTTAGCAACACTTGGAGGACGGTATCCGGTATTTCCTTGATTGTAGTTAACTGCGGCGGCTGAAACATATCCTTGGATATTGTCATGATAACCCGAAAAAGTGTTGCCATCGGTGGCAGGACACTGTCGGTAAGAATGAGCACCGCCACAAGTAACACAAGATTCCTCAACAGCTTTTACGGAAGCTGGAGCTGGGGTTACTTGATGTTGTTTAAACATCGCGGTCATCGCACTAGTCACGGCACTAGCTACGACACTTGCTATCTCTGAGGAATCGACATTACTTGTTTTCACTTGAGAAACAATCGGTTTGTTTCTTGAATTACAAACTTTTGATTTGTTTTCAATGATTTTCAACACATCTTGTGCACTTCTTTCCAAAAGATTGCCACCGGCGGCAGAATTTAAAGAATCTTGATCGGATGGGTTTAAACCATTGTAGAAGGTATCGAGTTGATGCAATTCGGTAAAACCGTGATGGGGGCATGCTCGAAGGAGATCCTTGAATCGGTCCCATGCCTCACTAAACGTTTCCTCAAACTTTTGATTAAAATTTGAAATTTCATTCCGGAGATTTGTTGTTTTTGAGGGAGGAAAGAAATGGTTAATAAACTTGGACACAAGATCGTCCCAAGTGAGAATAGAACGAGGAGGTTCTTTGTCGAGCCAAATCCGGGCTGGACCATCGATAGAAAATGGAAAAAGCATAAGCTTAATCGAGGACTCGGGCACATCTTTGTACTTCAACGTAGAAGTAATCTTGTTAAAATATCGAATATGAGCATGAGGATCTTCTTTCTCAAAACCGAAGAATTGTTTTGAAGTTACAAGATTGATTAGACTATGCTTGAGCTCGAAATGCTCAGCGGGAATGGGTGGTACTACGATTGCCTCCGCATAACCCTCGGTGGGTGCACGGAGTAATTCCGCCATAGTACGTTGATCGGCCATCGTAACTACGGGAACTTCTTCAAGAGCGAACGGTTCGACTCTTTGTTTTGAACGTCTACGGTTACGACGTTTCGGATTCGTAGAAGTAGGATTCGTAGAAGGTTCACCAACGAATTTTGAAGAAGAGCGAGTTTGCATACACTAAAAACAAAATAAAAAGAAAAAATATTTTTGTAACCGATAATCGAACAAGTGTACGGTAGCTCTTTAGAAAACGCACAAAGAAGCGGAGGAGCGGGAAAGCGCGAAGCTATTAAAAACCTTCTCCTTTCGGGTCGAAGTTCGTAGGATCGACCCAAACACATAAAGTTGAGTCCGTGAATCACATGTGACAACATTAACGGGGTTGATTTTGTTGTTTTTCATTTTTTTGGAATTTTTGATTACTTGATAATAGAAGAAAATATTCACAAATGAAAGCGATAACTTCACGGGGAAGGGTCTTCAAACACTAATCTTCAAACGTAAACTTGATAATCGCACACACCTCCCCGGCAGCGGCGCCAAAAATTGATTTGCCCCCTTAGTATATATATATATATATATATATATATATATATATATATAATAAAAATATATAAGGATAATATCAATTAAAGTATAGTGAGAAGAATTCCAAAAGGGTTTTAAAAGATTACTTTTATCCAAAGTAAAATCTAAAACCTTCCCGGGTCGTTTCTCGACGAGTCGTGAATTGAAAATCGAGTTTAAGTTCGTGATCGCGTGTTTGAATAATCAAATTCTGATTTGGATTATAATTCTACAAATAACATGCAAAAACAGATAAAGGCAAGCTAAAAACGAAAGCAATTAAGGATTTAAACTAAAAACGATAACGGGAATCAAAACCCGAGCTTTAAAAACCTAAATTATCAAATTTTAACCATACAAATGCAAATTTAAATTTTAACAGTCCTAAATGATAAAAAAAAATTTAGAAAAAAAGAATTATATTTTTTTAACATTTATATTTTTTATCATGAATTAAAAATACTTTTAAACTAAAAAATGCATTAAAAATACTAAACTAATTTAAAAAATTCCAAAAAATTCAGAGAAAGTCCTTTGAACAGTTTAGAATTTAAGAAAAATAAAAGGGTACAAACAGCTTATTGAAATAAACTGTTATTAAGCTAAAAAGGGCTGAAAGGCTTAATAGCTAAAAAGGGTATAAAAGAAAAATGGGGTGAAGTTATAATGAAAAAGACCCAAGGGCGAGTTGGCAGTGTGTGGTGGTGTTAAGGTGTTGGGTGTGTGAAGGGGAGGTCACAGGTTCGACCCCTGTGACCTCTCTTTTTTATAAAACATTTTTTTTTTGTTTTTGCCGTCATATCATGCGTGTACAAATGTGATGAGAGGGATAGACACAGTTAAGAGTGTCAGAGGGAGTATGGCGGGCGCTCTCGCTGGATTCAAAAGATCTGTGTGAGCCGGATATATCTAGGAGTTAGGGCATGAGAGAACGTGACCACGCGAGATGTCAATGGGCACGCGGGACATATCAGTAAAGCTGTATACGACATTTTCATAGCCAACTATCAGACTGACTAATGTAGTGAGCATAGAATTATGAGAACCGAACATGCTAGCTCTATAACCAAGCAGTGCGGTTGGTAGGAGCTAGCGACGTAGAACTTTACATGCAACTTATCTAGCATATAGCTTATCTAGATTCGATTTACTTCTATTTACTCAAGTTATATAACACAGGACAACCCTTTACTATCAAAGTGAGTGTTTACCATCTATATAAGACTATATCTATTCTTCTTATACGGGCTGAGATATTACGCAACTTTACAAGACTATTCTGTTATTTTAAGACAACTCACAGATAGACACGACACTATAGCTGGGAAGTTCATAAAACTAGCAACAAAGGCCAACAACCCTTAAAGGTGACTTATAGAGGACTAGACCACAATTTTTAAGCTAAATTTGAGACTCAATAAGCGCTTAGAAAAATCTAAAAAACAAAAACAGATATAGACTTATAAGCTAATAACTAAAATAAGCTAAAATTAAGCAAACAAAAGTGATAGCGTTGGCTTTTTAAGACTAAGAAGAAATAAGCTAAACTGTTAGGTTTATTTTAAGACTTAATAAGCAAATGTTAAGCACATAAGCTGAAAACACCTAAACCTAATAAGCAATTCTAACTAAAAATAAGCTACCAAAATGAACTAGAAAGCCCTGAAAGGAACTGAGACAGTATGACTAAAAAAACTTTTAAGGACTATTGATAAACTTTAAGCTAAGATTAAGACCTAATAAGCAAAAAGAATAAGCTATGAACCTAAAACAGATCAAGAATGAACTGCAAGGACCTAGAAATAGCAAGGAATAAGCAAAAGATAACACTAGATAAGCTAGAAAAAGGCAATTAAAAAAAAGCAGTCTAGGCTAAATCTATGTCTTTGGTATTTTCAAGTTTTTGAAAAAGCTAAACTACAAAGTGCAGCCCTAAATTCAGATATCTAAATGATGAAATGACACCCTAAAAACTACAAACAGATTAAGCTCTGTATCCAAATATTCTATGCTATGAAAATCAAGACCTAAAACAAACTTAAACTAACCTAAATTTGAGATTGAAAAATGGATTTTTAATTTTCCAAAGCTGAACTAACTGAACTTTTTGACAGGTTGATACCAAAACTCAAATAACAAATGAACACTTAAACAACTTTCTTCTACTGCATTAAGAAGCATAAACAAACATGAACTCAACACTAAATTGCAACTAATTAAGATCTAAGCTCATAAGCAGTTTAAAAACTCATCAAGTCCACAAATTCAAAGTACTTGAAGTTAACACCTTAAAACTGATTTAGAAACTTTAAAAGTTCTTTAAAACAGATTATAAGTCCACTTATGAGCTAAACCAAGTTGGCCTAAAGGCCAATGAATGGTCAAACAACATTAACCTTGGTTAATGCTGTTGTCCCAAACACCCCTTTAAAATCTCTAAAACACATTTTAGCTTAAAACAGATTGTACTAAGCTATGAAACCTAAAAACAGATTAAGAACTAGGTAATATAAGAATAAATGAGCAAGTTTCAACCGCTAATAAGCACTAGATAATAAGCAAACCAAATAAGCAGTTTAAAGCTAAACTTAACAGTTTTAATGAAAAACTTAGACAAATGAGACTTAATCAATAAGCAAGCAACCATAAGCATAAACATTTATAAATAAGCAGAAATAAGCACCTAAATAAGCAGTAAATAAGCAAATTATAAATAAGCTGAAAAGTGAAAAAGTTAACTTACTAAGCCTTTTGCTCAAAACAAGGGTACAAAGGCTCTTTAGAGCTTAGTCTACAAGCTCTAGCTTGTTTAGAAACAAGCTAGTAAAAGCCTATAAGCCCTTCCCTTTTTGGCTTATCTTCCACAATAGCTTTTGAGTGACTTTTTATGAAAATGACTTAAAACTCTATAAGCTATGGAAAAGCTTATATTGCTTAAGTAAACAACTTAAGTAAAAGATAAAAAGATCTTATGTGAGCTTAACAAACATTTTTAAAACATAAATTAGATTAACTTAAAAATAGAATTTAACTTAAAAACATAAATTTTTTTAAACTTAAAATCTCAATACAAGGCTTTAAAGGAAATACAAATAAGCTAAAACAAACTTAATATAAGCTGAAAGTTACAAATAAAAAGCTATTCAAAACTAGATTACTACTTAAAATAAACTGCCTAATGTGTGAAAACACACACTACTTATAGCTGTCTTGAGAAGCTTAAGCCCTTTGAGGTGTGTTTCTTATGTGAGTGCTCTCCAAGCCTTAATCTGAGCCCTTCAATCCATTTTGTATTTCTTTAAATTGATCATAGCCCTTGAATTTGTCCTGTCTAATCAATCGTCTTAGGATTGCCAATTTGGTTGTCTTTACCTTGAAGAATAGGTTAATTTGGGTTTGTCATGATGTGAAGAAAAGGTTAAGAGGGTTTGTCGTTTTGTTGCAGGGATGACAGGGACAATGAATAGTGTTTTGGCGGTTTTTTTGGTTTTGGGATAAAAGGGTTTAACGGGGTTAGAGGTGAGGGACTAACGGTGCAAAGGGTTAAGCATTGTAGGGGCTAACATTGTTAGTCCCTAAGGACTAGCAATGTTAGTCCTTAAGGACTAACTGTGTAAACAGTTTAAAGGGTTATGGCTAATGGTTGTTAACTGTTGTTGGGCTTATTTTGGTTTTGGGCCAGATTTAAAATAAATGGATTTGGGCTTTTTATAAAGGCTTAAAAGCTTAAAGCTTATAATTGATGATTAATGGGCTGACCCGACCCATTAACTTGGGTGCGGGTTGGCCCATTTAAGATGCACATGTCTTTGGCTTCGATTCTGACTTTTAATTTTACTTTGACTTTTTGACTTTGACTTTGACTTTTCACGCTCTTTCTATTCCCGTGCTTAGTTTTGTCGGTTTTGGCTTCATTTTTGTCCTTTAGTGAATATTCGTTACATGCACAGTAATAAATCACAAAACACACAAATACAATGCATTTTTGATATATTTTGGTCATTTTAGGCTCGTTTTTATATGTAAAGGGTATGTGTAATTGAACACATACCAAACCCCTAAGTCTTGCCTATACTACACTGTAACAATTAGGTATTGTGCCTAAGGGATTGTAAAACTTTTTTGGTTTTGCAAAACTCTGCATCAGATACCACTTGTTGTTCCCTTTAGAGGGATTATTCTTATTGAAACTAAGTTAGATCACTCTCCATGATATTTAATAAGTGTTTAATAAGATTTAAAGCAATAACACTTAAAGCAATTTCAACACAAACTATACACAAATATATTCAACGTTCATAAATTCTTATTAGAAGTTAATTAGAGAATTTAGACAATGAGTGTTTGCGGACTAACACTCCTTTGAATGACAATAGCGTTATGATCTCCTCTAATTACTTAAACACGAAACTGAACTTCTTGACAAACATTATTTTTTATAGCAGAGAATTCGGTTTTCAAAAGCATTTTACTTCACATGTTGCCATACTAGGTAATGGGATAAAGTCTTCTTTATGAAACAGTGATTGACATTGTTTGTACTTTCTGACAAACTCTAAAGGGTGTGGTTTCCCAAGAAGACATGCTTTATTCCAATAACATACATGGCATTCAGGAATGATATCATCGTCCTAATAGTCACAGGTATTATCTACTTCATATGTAAAATGTCCATGATCGTAGGATATCTTTTCCATCTTCTTCATAATTTGCAGCTTTCCATTCTCCATTGTTGGCTATATGATCATACTTGTTTAGGTTACTAACTTCCTCTATAAACGAACATCATTCTCGTTTGTTATTTTAAAAACCACTAATAATTCTAATAGTTAGTGTGTTAGCCTCAAAATATTGAGTCGAACAATGGAAGTTCGTTCATAATTATATTAGGTCTCGGTCACTAAAATAATATACGTTGTATTAGGCTACACGGGTAAACGGGCTCTTAAATGTAATCTAACCGGTCACGTGTATCGGGCGAAAGCCCAAGTAATCCCGAGCCCGGCCCGTAGAAATACCAAGGCATGAAAGCCTCTTGGTATTAAGTATAAATACCCATTCACGATGGACAGGGGTTGTTCTTGCTATTCTCATTGAGTAATTTTGCAAGTTAATCATCCATCTTTTCTTTCTTCTCCTCCTTTCTCACTCTAACTTCTCTCTAGCGAATTTCTTCCTAAATTCAAATCCATTCACGGTTTTTTTATTGATATTTGTGTGTAAAATCCCGTGAAAGATACGATTCTTCTCTCGGTTTAAATCAAGAATTGTAAAAACCTGTACATTAATTGTACTCAATCCACAACAACAATCACGTACCTGCTTAAGACCCTACAAATCACATCTCCTCTTCATAAGTTCTTCAACTCATTCAACATGAAAACCAAATTACAACTTCCGTTTCATCAACTGACAAGTCAAATGCACAACAACATAATGGGCATCAGGTTTCAAGGGAACGTTCACCAATGCTTGGCAACATGGCACGATATGCACTTACAATGGCGATCACGGAGAGTTCAGAATCTGATACATTGATACAAGACCAAATGGTGAAGCCTTACGATAGTGCATTCTCAAGTCCTTATACTCCAACATGGTCACTACAACACGCTGTTCCCCGGCAACAGGAATTCTCCGGAAAATTACGAAAAAAACACTATCCAAGTCGAGACCGTACTCTGAATATCTGACTCCTAAACAAAGTCCTCATTAAGAATCTGAAAAAGAAGCATTCATTTGATATTGATAGAATTTGGAGATGAAAATCTACTCAACTGTTGATAGCACGTCAGACAGCTCAAGAGCGTGGGAAAGCCCTCGAGAGAGTTTACAACAAGGTGAATTCACTCAATATTCAAGATGTCAAAACAAACTTATTTTGAGAGTTTGGTCAATTCACCTCTCACGATGGAGAAACAATTGAGTCTTACTACATAAGATTCTACAAGATGATGAATGAAATGATCAGAAATAATTTGACAGTTGCAACTGATCTGCAAGTCAATGTTTCAAATTTCTTCAACACTTCAACCCAGAATGGTTCAGATTTGTCACGATTGTGAAGCAACAACACAAGATGGATGAAGTTTCATATCAAAAGTCTTTGAACATTCTGAAACAATACCAAAAGGAAGATTAACTGAACTCGTGCTGAAAAAATGGCCAAGAAAGTGCTAACCATTAGCACATGTTTGCCACTGCTCAAACAATGCAAGATCCTTATTAACAAACACCAAACACACAAATCATATGCACCAACATCCAAAGCTTCACTTCCAACCAGATCTCATGCATCTACTAGATACAAAGGCAAAGAGATAGCCAAACCAATCACACCTTCATCTGAGTCAGCTTCTGAAGAAGACAGTGATCCAGAGCAAGCTCAGAAAGATAAAGATAAGCCAATAAAAAAACAAAAAAAAAAATAAAAAAAAAAAAAAAAAAAAAAAAAAAAAAAAAAAGAAAAAAATGAAAGAAATTTGGCTCTCATTACAAGTACTTCAAGAAACTTCTACAAACATACCACAACAACCTTAGAACTCTTCCCCTCAACACCAAGAACAAGAATGTGGATACTAACTCCAAGTATAAGAATGACAATCAGACTGTACAGTTAGCGTAATCAGAGGGCACTAATGTTTGTTGGGGCTAGGGAACTGAGGTGGTCCAGTAGTGCAACAGTCCTGGAATACAGTGCTTTAACACCACGAAATTGGGTCATTCAATTCTAAGGAATGCAGAAAGCCAAAACGGTTAGGAGACTCCACGGATCACAATGAAAAGATTTTGCTGCTTAAAACAAGCTGAAGACAAAGGCGTTCAATCCTTCAAGCAGACGCAATCTGACAGGCTATCAGACACGGATGAGGAAATTGGAATGAACAAGAGTTGGTAAGCACATTACAGTTACATGGCAAAGAATCAAGAGAGTTCCTAATGCAACTCAGGCACTACGCAGAGCCCATTGAAAATAGGTACACTACGATACTGATCAAAATGTGTTTACCTAATGATTTACAACAATTTGAGGCATCTATTCTTATTGTAAACACATGTTGTCAGTGGAAACGGGTGACTAGAATGTCATTCCTGACTCACCGGATATGTGTGTGATATCAATGAAATTCAAATGACCAAAATTATTAGACTGTGATGATGACGTGTAGCACTGCTATTTAATTGCTAATTTAAAGCTCTGACGTCGATGACAATAAAAAGATTCAAAAGCAATTAAAGACAGCAAATCAACATTGACTCAAGAGTTTAAAACGGAGTGCGAATCTATCTTGCTGAAACTATAGAACTCTAGGAAAATAAGGAAATCCAATAGTATCCGGTCTAAGTTGTTTACGTGCTACTTCAAAACAAACAGACCTGAAGTTTGAAAGGTACAAGGCTTTTAATGATCGTACAGTTGACTATGACAAACTTGAACGTAAGTTAAATGAAACTCTAGGACTATTAGCTCAAAAGGACATTGACATACAAGAAGGTTTAAAAGTTAAGGCCTACGAAATTTCTGTTGTCCAAGCAAAACACGATGAATTAGTCAAACAGAGTCTTTTACTAGTCACATACTTAGGTCTTGTCAAGGAGAAAACAAAGGTAATAAACGGATTTGAAACTTAGGAAGACAAAGATTATGACAAAATGATTTCAATGGAACACCAAATAAAATTTCTGAATGAAATTGTTTACAAACGAGGTCAATCAATCCAAACCATTCAAATGTTAGCACCCAAATGCTCTACATTTAATGGAAGACCTACCTTTGCCAATCCAATGTACCACAAAAAGGCTCAATATGATCCAGCAACCAGACTCATCCTCGATAGTGAAGAGATCCTGACTCTTGCTGACGAGAGTCGATCTAAATTGAATAAAGACTTAGTCAAACCATTTGACTACACGAAGTTAAATAGTCTTTATGAAATTTTCAAACCCCCAACCCAGCATTATGAAATTCAGTTCGCACAGGCAAATGAAATAAGAAAGAAAATGTGGAGAAAATCATTTGTAAAAACAAAACCAAATGTTTTCAAAAACATAGATTTCTTACCAGTGTCTAAATCAGTAAGCAAAAGTAGACAAGCATATAATGTCATGACAAACAACATTAATCATCTGAGCGAACTCGTCAACCAAGCATGGGTAAAACATTCAAACGACCATCTTTATCTTCGACACCCAACTGCTCAAGATATGGAAATCTTAGTTAAGAAATGTTTGATGCCCCTTGCCCTTAAGACTCAGAATGATAGTCTCGCGTTTATACATGAACTTAAGAAAGAAATGCATGCATATTTAAAGTACGTTATCTCTTGAAGATGAACTTGAAGAACTTGAATCTGATAAGCAGAATTTCCAACATGTTATGGTTATGCTTTTGCAAGAATGTGTGTCTAAAGATGTCATGTGTTCTTATTTGCATAACTTCACTGATTTAGTATGAGATACTGAATTACAATGCTTAATCTTCATAAAGGTTTAGTGGAATGTGACTGTCGTGCACAAAGCATTCTGCATAAACTGAATACTGAAAGAAAAGATATAACTGAGCTTATAAGCGATTTTGCATAGAATAGAAAAACAACTCCAATTATTTGAAATCGCTTTACAAGAATGTCAAGTACAACTGAAAAATGACAAAGTTTGCAAAGAAAAGGCGTCCAATGTATTTCGAAAAGAACGGGAACAATATGTTGAAATACAAGATTTGAAAGCTCAACTGCAAGACAAGAACATGGCAATAAGTGAGTTGAAAAAACTCGTTGCAAAATGCAAGGGAAAATCTGTAGACACTAAGTTTGATAAACCATCTGTTGTTCGACAACCAAATGCTCAAAGACTTCCAAAACCATCAGTTTTAGGAAAACCGGCTCCTTTTTCAAACTCTCTTGAGAGACAATATTTTGCAAAGAAAAAGTCGGTTTTAAAAACTAATGAGTCAGAGAGTTTATCAAAACCAGTCACTCTACAGAATTTACCTAAGACAGCAATGAAAGCTGTAAGAAACACAAATGTGATTAAACCAGGCATGTATCGCATTGCAAGTAGTACCACACAGACTAGAGCACCACAGTTGAATCAGACTTTTAGGAATACTAATCCTCGCGCTTCTACATCTACAGGAATAGCTCACAAAACTAATGTTAGCAGACCACAGCCTAGGAGCAATCAAATGAAAGATAAGGTCGTGCCATACACTAGTCATGCGAAGCTTAAGAAGACTGAAGTAGAAGAACACCCTAGGATTTCTAGTATTTCTAATAAAACAAAGTCTGTAACTGCTGCGTGTAATGAACAGTCTAAATCCAGATCTTCGAATGCTAATCGTTTGGTGCTACTTGTGGAAAATGTGTGTTTAATCGAATCATGATCTTGTGTTTCTAAATCTTAATGGACGTGGAATGCTAGAACTAAGAAGCCTAATGTAGTGCCTATTAGTACTAGGAAACCCAAACGTCAAGCGAACAAATCTGTTGCAACACCCCATAAGAAAACAGTTGCATCAGAATCCACTACCACAAGTTCCAAGAGTTACTATAGGATGCTATATCAGAAAACAAGTAAGGCATGGAAATGGTGGATAGCACAACAATGTCCTTCATCATATACATGGGTTCCTAAAACACAGAAGAAATGGGTTCCTAGAACTCAAAAGAAATGGGTTCCTAAGACACAAAAGCAATGGGTACCTAAAGTTAGGAATGAAAGTGTGCCTAAAAGAGTTAGTTTTGCCATAGATAATACATCTAGGAGCAGCTAATGTCATGATAACTCACAAACCTTTAGGATCAATTTTCATGTTGTTCTCGATCAGTCCTCTCCTTCTCTGCAGATTCTTGTACAAATCATCCTAGTTCAATGTTGACTCTGGATGCACCAAGCATATAGACGGGGCAATGTATCACTGCTGTGCAATTTGTGACAAAACTTAGTAGCCTGTTCGCTTTGGCAATGATCAATTTTGCTCCAATTCTTGGTTATGGAGATTTGATTCAGGGAATATTTATACATATCAGAACGGTAGTTTACTTACTTCGAAGGACTCACTCTTCAGCTTCTTTTCCAGTTGGTCAATTCTGTGATGCGGAATTAGGAGGTTTTGCATGTTCGGAAATCTACGTGTATGTTAGAGATCTTCAGGGAACGACATACTAAACCCGGTAATCGTGGATCTTGATCCTTATACAATTTCTCTTCAAGACACAACTTCATCAACTTCAATCTGTCATACGGCTAAAAGCATCTCCAACCCAAGCAATGGATATGAGCACGAAGACTTTCTCATCTCAACTTCGACAACATAAACTTGCTTTCAAAGAAAGATATTGGTGTTGGTTTAAACCGAAACGAGTATGTCAAGGATCAACTATGTTCTTCTTGTGAAGTGAGTAAAGCAAAACGAAGCTCATTCAAGTCAAAGACTGTTCCAAGTTCAAAAGGTCGGTTGAATTTGCTTCACATGGACTTATGTGGTAAATGCGAAAGTTGCTAGCACAATGGAAAAATATAATTCTGGTAATTGACGATACCTACTCAAGATATACCTAGCACTCCTTTCTACGTTCCAAGAAGAAACACCAGAAGTCTTAAAAGAATTTCTCACGATGATCCAATGAAATCTTCAAGCCCTAGTAATTTCTGTTCGCACTGAGTTTCTTAAACAACCACTTAATGCTTCTTTAAAGAAGCAGGAATTTGAGCACAAAATCCTATCTACTCCTCGAACACCTGAACAGAACGGCGTTGTCGAAAGACGAAACCGCACTCTCGTTGAGGCTGCTCGAACGATGCTTTCAGCTTCTAAACTTCCTTTATTCTTTTGGGCTGAAGCAATCGCAACCGCATGCTATACTCAAAACAGATCAATCATCATCCCAACTCATGAGAAAACGGATTCACACTTTAGTTTTTAAATGAACAAAAAACCTAATCAAACACCATCACACTTTGGTTGAACCATGTTAACCTAACCATAGATGGTGAAAATTTGATAAGATGAAGAAAAATGGGATTCATGCATTTTGGTAGGATACTCCCACCTCAGTCAAAGGGATATCGTGTATTCAACAAATAACAAGGCTGAAGTTAAATCCATCCATCTCAGCATTGATGAATCAAAGAGAATTTCTGAGACGTCATGTTGCTAATGACACTTCAGGCCTCGTTTCCCTCAACGACAAAAGGCTCAGATTAATGACAACCCTGACCCCGCCACCAGAACTACACAATGTTTACACTACTAGCGGATATCAACAGTATTCCATCACACAACAGGAGTTGGAACTACTTTTTGGGTCCTTTGTTACGATGAATTTTCAATAATGGTGAGCTTATCGTGTCAACAAGATTCTTCTTCTCGCCACAAATAATTCTGTATCCACAAGACAACACAACCTCAACGAATATTCAACCTACATCACAACCATCAACTCCCTACAAACACACATCGCTGAGAAAACATATGATCATCAAGCAGAATTTACCAATCCTTTCTGTAACACCGTAAAAGAAAAGCTTGAGTCATCCTCACGCACGATTGAGGGTAATTCAAATGTGCAAACTCTTCAATCAACCTCAAGATTTTGAATACCGATGACAAAAAGATCACCCATTAACTCCAAGTTCGTAGGAACTCCATCAAGCCATGTCAAAACAGACGACAACTTGCAACTATCCTGAAATGTTGTATGTTCAGCACTCACTGTGAGTAATGTTGAACTCGAAAAACATTAAGGAGCAAGAGGCTGACATATCCGCATGGATAGAAGCAGAATGCAGGAGATGAACTGATCATCAGTTTAACATGACTACAAGGTCTCTGGGAACTCGTTGGACAACACCTTTGGCAAGTACGTAATCAAGCTAAAGTGGTTTATGAAAAACAAAAGGATAAGACGCAAACTGTAATTCGTAACAAAGCATGAGTTGTAGCAAAGGGTTATGCTCAGGAAAGGGTATTGGATTTCGACGAACTCATTGGCCTCCCAGTGCGCGCTTGGAAGTCTGTTCAAGGCGGAGGGGGGGAGGAAGGTGGGGGTGGGGGGGGGGGGGAAGGGGGGGGGGGGGGGGGAGATTTAGGGGGGGCGGGGGGGGGTGGGGGGGGTGGTTAGCGAGGGGGGGGGAGGGGGGGTGGGGGGGGTTGGGAGGGGGGCGGGGGGGGGGGTGGAATCTTGTCGCCATATGCTGACACACAAGTCTTTTCCAATTTACCAGATGGACGTGAAAATGACATTTTTAATGGACCATTAAAGAGGAGGTTATTTGCACAACCAACGGATTCATTGATCCTGACATCCAGACGAAAGTTTACCGTCTAAGGAAAGCTCTCTATGGATTGAAACAAGCTCCGAGAGCCTTGTATGATGAACCCTCTCAAAATTCCGATTTCCAACGGATTTAACTAAGATGTAACATTGACCCGACTCATTCACGATAAGATACGGGGAGGACATTCAACTTGTGCAAATTTACGTTGATGACATTATTTTTGGGTCCACAAACCCTAAATTTTCTAAACGATTTGAAAAATTAATGCAACTGGAGTGGATATCTGGCGGGTAAATGATTGGGGTGGGTGGGCGAGGTGGGGAGAGAGGATGAGGGAGGGTAGAAGGGGGTCGGTGGGGGGCGGGAGTGTTGAAGGGAAAATGGGCGGGGGGGGGGGGACAGGGGGAGGGGGGGGGGGGGGCAAGATTGAGATGTCCTTAATGGGGGAAATGAAATTCTTTTTAGGACTTCAGATCCACCAATCCCCAAGATGTATTTTATAATCAGGCCAAATACACTTTAGAAATTCTGAAAAAAACAAGTATGGAACACAGGACAAAGCATTGGTACACCAATGGCTACAAACCTAAATTATATGGGCAGACTTGAGTGGTGAACCCTAGAACCAAACTGACTAACGTGCAAAATGGGTCACTCATGTATGCTGACATCAGTAGGACCAGACATAGTGCAAGCATTATGTTATTGTGCAAGATATCAAGCAAGACCGACTGAAAAACACCGCAAAAGAGGAATAAAAGGTCTTTCGATACTTAAGGAGGTACATTCACATGGACTCTGGTATCCTGAAGGTTTCTGCTTTAGAACTAACATCTTTTTCAGATGCCGATCAGCCTGGTAGCGTTGAATACTCGAAAAGCACTTCTGGAGGAATATAGTTCCTAGGTGATAAGTTAGTCAACTGGATGTCAAAGAATCAGGACTGCACTGCAATGTCATCAGCGAAGGCTGAGTATGTGGCGTTATCTGCAAGTTTGATCAGTAATGAGATGAGGACACCTCTTCAAGAATATTGCATCAACTACAACAAAATACCGTTGTAATGCGATTCTCAGGTCAGCCAAAGCTATAATCATGCAACCCACGAGCACGCACTCCCCAGTACAACGCACATCCAAACTCTGGTACATTACATCAAAAGACACAGGTTGAAACAATGGTATAAATGAACTATACATTTGTCAGAACTGAAAAATCCAAATGGCTGACGTGTTTTACTAAAGCACTTCCTAAGAAAGGTTTTCAGTACTCGTCAAGAACAAATTGGTAAGATATGTTTGTGGACTCCATCAGGAACTGAGGTTCTGACAAAAAGAAATCTGCTTGATACATCTCTACAAACATCAACAAGTACATAAAATATTCAAAAAGAGAAATACAAAATCAAAAAAACATAAAATGTTTCTCAAAAATAATTCTTCTCGCCAATCTCTTGGAATCAGATAACCAATTAGTACCTAGAAATGGTTGATTAATAATCGACACGAGTGTGTTAAATGAAGTTCGAACAGGAGTTGTCAAAAGTTTTCAAAACATGTCTATCTAATTTTCTTAGTGGCTTTATGTGCAAACACATCAAATGTCTGAACACGACTTCACATAAAAGAAATTTTATCTATAAAGGAATAACTTATCCTAACAACGAGAAATTCAACTTTTCACTGTGCTCTTGAGCTGTTCTTACAAGACAATTCAAAGTTTAAGCTCAAGGAAAAAGGATATGGTACGCATAAGTCGCTTACCCCTTAAAGTTTAGGAAGAGAAGTCTTCTAACAAGATGTTTTTCAAATGTTTTGAACTACACAATTTTCCAGAATTATCTCACTGACGATTCATAATCTTTCAAAATTAGTTTGTTCAACACTCCATCTTTCAACGGGGGAGTTTTTCGAAAAAACACATTAATGATTTGGATTACCATCTCACGACCATACTTATGTAATTCAAACCATTCCCAAAAGTCCTCTATAACAACAAGACAATGATGACAAATCAATAGAAGGATCGTTATAAGGCATGACATAAGATGTTCAACTCAATTTTAATATCGGATTTTATTTTTTTTACACTTGGTACCAAAGTTTTTGGTGTCAAACATGTAAAATTGAGGGGAGCAAGAGAACCACAGTTTCCAAATAATTTCATGCAAGGCTTCAACGTTTTTCCCCATGGCCTTTTCAAGACAAATTTTAATCACACAGTATTTCAAAATCAAAGTGACTTAGAATTTAAAATAAGGTAGAAAATGTAATTAAAATGGATCTAAAGATCTCAAAGTGCTAATTCGAAAAAGGTTTTATAGTTACGAATCTCATACGCCTACTAACATCTTATTTCACGACGATTCTAAGTCCATAAGTGGTAAGGTAGGAATTTGTCCTATGATCTAACCAGAACCGGAGGGATCTACCCAAGGACACACCATAGTTTAAAATAGCAGTTCCTTAGGTAATGATGGCGATGAATGTGTATAAGGGAAGAATGCCGACTAAGAATGAGCTAACACTGGAACAATCACAACAAGGTGTTAGTAATGACGTCTTGGTAAGCATTGAAGGGGTTGAAGAATTAAAAAGAAATGTATGGATAAAGGGTCTAAAGAAAGAAGCCCTCCACACAACTTAGGCAGGCGTGAATTGAAAATCAAAGTTACGTTCGTAATCACGTAATTTGAATGATTCAAAGATTTGGATTGGATTTCTATAAATAAAATGCAAAAACAACTAAAAACAAGCATAAAATTAAAGCAATTAAAGCTAAAACATTAAAAACGATAACGAGATTCAAATCTCGTTCTTTAAAAACCTAAATTCTACAAATTTAACATTACAAATGCAAATTTAATTTTTAACAGTCCTAAATGATTAATAAAATTTTTAGAAAAAAGAATTATATTTTTTTGACTTTTATTTTATTTATTATGAATTAAAAACTGTTTTAATCTAAATTAAATATTAAAAATATTAAACTACGTTATAAAATCTGAAAAAATTACGAAAAGTATTTTGAAGAATGCTAATCCTATGAAAAATAAAACGGGGTCAACAGCTTATTGAGATAAGATGTTAATAAGCTAAAAATGGGATGTTAGCTTAAAAGACTAAAAATGTGGTAAGTATTAAATGTTACAAGGTTTAACCAGAAAAGACCCAAGGGAGAGATGGTTGTGTGGTGTGTGTGTAAAGACTAGGTTGAGGTTGTGGAGGTCACGGGTTCGAGCCTTGCACACCCTTGACTTCCCAATTTCTCTAGTTTTTTTTATTTTTCGAAATTTTCTTTTTGGAAAAGTTTAAGAACTTGAAAACAAGCAACTTTTACAAAATGACTTTTTATAAAAACTTATAATAAGCTGGAAATAAGCTTCAAAAAGAGACAGATTACTTAAAAGCTAAAAGGCTTTAAGCCTAAACTGTTTTGGCTTTTTGGGTTTAATAAGCTAAAGGAAGAGCGAAATAAGCTAAATCAGCTTAACACCTATACCTAATAAGCAATCCTAAACAAAATTTAAGCAAATCCAAATAACCATAAGCTTAAAAATCAAATAAGCAATATGGCCAATAACTTAGCTAAAACAGCCTATAGGGCACTTTTTGAGCTAATTTTTAAGCGAGAAAAGCATTCCATATGACTTAAAGACCAAAAGGACTATCAAGCTTATCCTATAAGCTACAAGAATAAACCAAGAAAAATAAGTTTGAAACACATATAAGCTATGAAAAAGCTAAGTGAAAATGGTTGATAACTCAGTATGAGTTGAGTTTTTCAAGTTTTTGAAAAGACAAAAGCAAAGGTGCAGGCCTATTTTTAAGCAAGTAAAATAAGTTCAAAATATGAAATAAGCTAAAACAGATTTAGATTGACAACCAATGAGCTTATGCTCTTAAACTCGGACTCTAAAAATAACTTTAACTAATCTAAATTTAAGATTAAAAAAACTTTTACGTTGAAAAAGAAAACTATGAATGTTAGCCTCAAAATATATTGAGTCGAACAATGGAAGTTCGTTCATTATATTAGGTCTCGGTCACTTTATTAATTATACGTTGTAATGGGCTACACGGGTAAACGAGCTCTTAAATGTAATCTAACCGGTCACATGTATCGGGCGAAAGCCCAAGTAATCCCGAGCCCGACCCATAGAAATACCAAGGCATGAAAGCCTCTTGGTATTTAGTATAAATACCCCTCTCCAAGTATGGAGAGGGTGTTGATTCTTGTTGATTATTGTTAAGTCTCATTTTGTAATTTTGCAAGTAATCATCTAACTCTCATTCTTTTATCTACTTTCTCTCTCTAACTTCTCTCTACAATTCTTCATTTCTTCTCATCTTATTTTTCTTGTTTCCATAATGAAGTAAAAGTGATTTAAGGGTAACCGACAATCTGTTCCAACATAGTTTTGCATAAAAGGTCCAGGTGACATGACAAATTGACTAGTCATATGCGTTTTTGGAGCTTGACG
>BQNB010008688.1:33344-89136 GCA_026074375.1 Tanacetum coccineum
TTAAGAGCAAACGCGTAAAACCCTAAAAATAAATTATGAATTACATAATGTCATACAATGACCTAAAATACGAGGTGTTATAACTTGCGTGCGAAGTATCAGATATTGTTTGGATCATAACTCCTTCATACGAACTCAGATTTTGACGATTCAATAGCCCACACGATCGCAGCGAGAAAATCTACAACTTGGTAAAAAATGTCGCTGCAACGGCGTCGGGATTTTTATGACGGCGTCAGGAATTGCTGACCTAGGGTTTTCCTATAAATATAGCCTCATAACTTCATTTTTATCAAGCCCCCAACCCTAAGTCTAATTCTAGGGTTTAGGTAGGTGTTTTTCCAACAACTTAGAGAGTCTTATTCCATCCATAAACATCTTGTAATGGTTTGGATTCTTGATTATATCTTTACTATGTCTTCAATTCTTATTGTTGATTGTTCTTATTCAAGTATGCTTGGCTAATTCATCTAGTATTTATTTGAGAATGCATAAAACTTGTTATTAGTTGATTAGATCTTGTTGTTTTCTTATTGATGATTATGGATCTTCTATATTCATCATTAAGGCGTGACAAATTCAATGCGTATAATTTATTATAGTTTATAATTCTCGTTTGCTATTGCTTCTTGTTGATGTGTGTGCATGTTTAGGCTTTAGAACATTAAGAACTTAAGTGTTGTATCGATGTCTAGAGCGACATGATTGTGTAGAAAGGATTCCATCGATAATAGTCTTCATACTACCTTACCTATCTATGGATGATCCCCTTTAAGTATTTTAATTCGCGTCTATCTCCCTAGGGGCCTTGTAATAGTCTTCATATTACCTTACTTGTACTTTACCTTAGCAAGATATCACGTAGACGGTGTTTTTGTGTAATTCGTCATGCTTCTCGGAAATACTTACACACACATCACAAGTGTGACAAAGCAATAGGTAGAAATGGATAGCTAGCAAGGAGTAGTGCATCCTAGGTAAATACGCTTCGTTGTATAATTGTCCTCCACGCCATTAGTTTAGATTCAGAATAAGTAGTTAATTAGTTTAAAACAAACCAACCTTCAACCTCGAGATTTACTTGCTTTCATAAAATATAAAAACACAAAAATAATCTTCCTTTAACCCCTAGACCTTAGTGAACATTTGATAGGCCTTCATAGTGCTATTCCCCTTGAGAACGATAACAACCCCCGAGTCTTACCTATACTACACTATAACGGTTAGGTACACTGCCTAGGGAGTTGTAAAACTTAGTGGAGTTTCACAACCTCATTAGCCATTTGATTCAACGTACCCTTTGTTGATGTTCTAGTAGGAATGCCGAACTATGGCAAATTTCTCAAAGAACTGATTAGCAACAAACACAAGTTAGAACAAATTTCTTTAGATTTTTTTAGCGATGAATGCTCAGCTATCATTCAAAACAAGATTCCACCTAAACTTGGACACCCTAGAAGTTTTCTTATGCCATGCACTTTTAGTAAAACTTTCTCATGCAACGCCTTGCCGATCTTGGCGGTAGCATTATTCTCTTGCCATACTCTCTGTATGCAAAATTATCTCTCAATACTCTCAAACCTCCCAAAATAATTATACGTTTAGCAGGCACATCATTTCAATACCTCGTTGGAATTGCTAAAAATATGCTAGTCAAAGTTGGTAAATTTACCTTTCCTGTAGATTTTGTTATTCTCAAAATGAAGGAAGATAGCAAAGTTCCTCTTATCTTAGGAAGACATTTTCTACATACCGCTGATGCAGTAATTCACGTTAAACAAAAACAACTCAATCTTAGAGCTAGTTCAGAACGTATGGTCTTTTCTATCGATTCAGTGATGAAACATTCTTATTCTAATGACGATACATGTTTTAGAATCGATGTCATAGATGAAATCTTAGAAGATTTTGATGCTTTACTCGATGAAGGAAGTAAAATCCTTTACTCTATCGAAGGAACTCCTCTTGAAGATGAAATATTTG
The DNA here is from genome assembly GCA_026074375.1 of Tanacetum coccineum. Classification (NCBI taxonomy): domain Eukaryota; kingdom Viridiplantae; phylum Streptophyta; class Magnoliopsida; order Asterales; family Asteraceae; genus Tanacetum; species Tanacetum coccineum. The sequence goes on from BQNB010008688.1 coordinate 35,328, forward strand.
CCGAAATCAATGAATTCATAGCAATGAATATAGAGGAAAATATTGAAACTAAACACGAAGAAGAGGAATGAACTTTTGAAAAATCACATTCGATGCCGACTATAAAATCAAGAAATCTCTTAAAGAACCCCTTACGGATCTTGAACTCAAACCTCTTCCTGATCACCTAGAATATGTATTCTTAGAAAGAACATCTTTCCTTCTTGTGATCATTTCTTCCAAACTCTCTGAACAAAACAAAAACAAGCTCATATCAACTCTTAAAACCCACAAGCAAGCTTTTGCTTAGAAAACAACAGATATCCCTGGCATCAGTCCATCTTTTTGCAAGCATAAAACTCAACTTCTAGATGACAAAAAACTAGTTGTTCAAAAACAAAGAAGATTGAATCTAAACATACAAGAGGTTGTTGAAAAAGAAATAATGAATCTTCTCGACTCAAGCATAATCTATCCAATTACCGACAACCCTTGGGTAAGCCCCATCCAATGTGTACCCAAAAAGGTGGTATCACAGTAGTTACAAACGAAAGAGACGAACTAGTCCCAACTAGAACCGTTACTGGTTGGCGAGTTTGTATTTACTACCGTAAGCTCAATGATGCAACTGCCAAAGATCACTTTCCCTTATCATTCATGGACCAAATGTTAAAAAGACTTGCAAGAAATGAGTACTTTTGTTTCCTCGATGGTTTTTCTAGATATTACCAAATACCAATTGATCCTAATGATCAAGAAAGAAAACCTTTACCTGCCCTTTCGGAACATACGTTTATAGGCGAATGTCTTTCGGCCTTTGCAATGCACCTGCTACTTTCAAGAGGTGAATGATTGCCATTTTCCATGACATGATCGAACAATCCATTGAAGTATTCATGGACGATTTTTCTTTCTTTGGAAACTCATTTGAAAATTGTCTCAAAAATCTCGACAAAATGCTCAAGCGTTGTAAAGATGCTAATCTTAGCCTAAATTGGGAAAAGTGTCACTTCATGGTCAAAGAAGGAATTGTGATTGGACACAAAGTCTCTAGAGCAAGCATTGAAGTTGACAAAGCAAAAATAGATGTTATATCCAAACTTCCACCACACACTAATGTGAAAGGAATTAGAAGCTTTCTTAGACATGTCAGATTCTACTGACGTTTCATTGAAGACTTCTCATAAATATCCCGTCCTCTAACCAAATTACACAAAAATACACCTCGTTCAATTTTGATGATAAATGTAACAGAGCATTCAAGTCATTAAAAGAAAAACTTACACGCACTCCATTAATCCTAAACCCAAAATGGAATCTTCCATTTGAGCTAATGTGTGATGCAAGTGAATTCGTAGTTGGAGCGGTCTTAGGACAAAAAAAAGGGAAAACATTTTTACCCCATCTATTTTGTAAGTAAAACTCTCAATGTAGCTCAGCAAAATTATACCATTACAAAAAAATAACTCATGGTTGTAGTCTTTGCATTTGATAAATTTTGATCCTACCTCGTGTTATCAAAAACCATTGTCTATACCAATTTCTCAGCTCTCAAACACATGTTTAAAAAGCAAGATGCTAAACCACGTCTCATATGTTGGATATTGCTATTGCAAGAATTCAATATAGAAATAAAAGACAAAAAAGGCACAGAAAACGTCATCGCCGACCACTTATCTCGAATTGAAAATAATGAGACTAGTGATGATTGTTAATACAAATAAGCTGTAAAAATGTTTATTTCTATTTTACGATCTGCTTTTGTTTTGTCAATAACAATTATAAAATCATTATAAGTAGAAAATAAAATATATAAGTTTTAAACCAATAGTTTTCTAACTTATTATGTCTATCATACATCAAAATTACATATTATACAAGTAACACAAAGGTACTTATAGTTTTATTTTTCAAAAATATGTAAATTATATTTACAGTTTGCATCATGCATGGCATCAACATGATCTTTCCGTATCTAAACTAAATCTTATAAGATTACACAAGATCTTACAAAATTACACAAGATGTTAGGATATTTGGTATCACAAATCTGGATTTACACTGTCAGACTACCAGATCCCTTGCATTACACTGGCCGGATCCCTTTTGGAAGGGATCCGTCTGATCCGGGTGAACAGTGAAATATTTACCTATAAATAGCAAACCATTTCTTGTGTTTCCCTCACCCCTTTCTCTTACATCTCTCTAATATTCTAATATCTCTCTCTTAATCTCAGATCTATTTTAGTTCCATTTCTCATTTGTAGGTGATTCTCTTATTAGAAGAAATTATCGATATTGCATACAAGACAATTAAGCTCAAGTTTTCTTGTTACTAGTCTCCACCATCGTATCAAGATCATCTTGTTGATTCTTGTACATCATTTACTCATTGTTCTTACATACTTCATCCTTATAAAAAGTGTTGATAGCATTGGGTTGGTTCTACCTTTCTTAGAACCCGGTATTTAGCTTTGTATCAAAAAAGTGTAAGCGACGTAAGGTTGGTTCTACCTTTGTTAGAACCCGGTATCTAGCTTTGTACCGGAAAAAGTGTAAGCAACATTGTGAGGCTTCTCCACCAGACAAGGAGAATGTGGACTAGTGTTTACAAACTCTCGAGTTGGGAACTCGGGGAGTGGCGTAGGGCAAGAAAGGTGTCCTTGTAGCCGAACTACTATAAATACTTGTGTCACGGTTCTATCTCTTCATACTTACTTCACTTGTGTTTATTATTTATTTGATTACGTAGACCAAATCAATATCATCAACTTTACATAAACTCGATCTATATAATTTTGAAACATAAATTTAAATTGGTAAAACTATTCAACACCCCTTCTACACCCCCCTCCCCCACCCCCCGCTCCACAATCCCTTCTAGTTTTCCACAATTAACATCAAGAGCAAGGTTACTAAAGTTTTTTAAAATATATTATATTTTAAATCTTTAAATGATCAAATGGATTTAGAAAACTACAAAGAGGGTCAATCTATGCAAAGACCACCTCTCTTTGACTCTAATGGCTTTATCTATTGGAAAAATAGATTTGAAACCTATGTGAAGTCTAAAGATATTGATCTTTGGCATATAATTGTTGATGGTGATTACAACCTTACTTTTAAAAACACTATTACTGGTAGGGATGAAACTCTTTCTTATGAAAGACTAAGTGATGATAATAAAAAGATGCTTTCCAAAAACAATGAGGCTAAAATGGTTTTATATAACGCTTTGCCTAAAAAGGGGTATGAAAGGATCTTTATGTGTAAAATGGCTAAATATATTTGGAACTCACTTGTAATCACTCATCAAGGTAATAAACAAGTCAAAGATAATAAAATAGACTTGTTTTGTTCAACAATACAAACAAATTTTGATTTTCGACGATCAAACTATTGATTGCGCATTTGCTAGATTTAATACTATAATTACATCTCTAAAAGAACTTAACGAATCTTTTTCAAGTCGTAATCATGTTAGGAAATTTTTGAGGGCTCTTCCAACCAAATGGCGTTCAAAGGCCAAGGACTTATCAACACTACTTCTAGACGAGCTCATCGGCAATTTAAAAGTCTATGAAGTAGTGCTTGAGAAGGACTCTGAGGTATCCAAAAATAAGAAAGAAAAATATAAGTCACTAGCTCTAAAAGCCAAGAAGGTGTCAAGTGATGATGAAGCTTTCTCTTTGGATAGTGAAGATGAAGAATATGCCATAGCGGTAAGAGGCTTCAAAAAGTTCTTTAGAAGAAGAGGAAAATTCTTGTTCCCACTTAGTTAGCGAACAATAACTATAAAGTTATCATTAACTAACTCATGGCTTGCTAGTAAAGTAAACAATTAGTTCTTTGAAAAGATTTTGTGTAAACAATTATAAAAAATAAGTACAAGACACAAAAATAACTTTTCAACATTTAACTCTTTTTATTAAGAATTATACTCCATTGTATGCGGAACTACAATGGGGATTGAATGGCAATGTGTGTGTGTGATCTCCTCACTAATAACTTTTCTTAAACCTAAAGTGTTAAGCAAAGTTAACGACTATGCTAACCAACTGAGCTTGCTCAGAGACTTAGTAGATTTAGAAGAGTAGATGTGTGTTTGTGAAAGATACGACTTTAAATGCACAAACTTAATATTTATACTACTTAGGTAGGGTCACCCTTACATGGGTGTTAAGCACTTATCACATATCTAATAGGTTAGTACATTTTGTACAACCTTGTCTTTATTACAATACCTATTCTAGGTATGGGACAAATACCCTTTCCAAGTTTCAGTGCTGACACTGAAACTTGTCTTATACCCTCTTCAGGATAAGTTAACTTCACGAGATAAGAGCTTGGACTTATCTGCTTTCAAATTATCCTGCCTATTCTTTAGTCACTTGTCTTCAGGGTCTTCTAGTTGTTGGAGATCGTATGGGGTTTAGTGAGTCTATTTCCATAACTCACTAAGCCCATCACCTTCTTCTTTGGCTCAGGATTCATTCATTGAGTACCGCCTCACTGAATGCTAGAGTCTTTCTTGTAGACTCAGGCTGCGCATCTTGAAGGTAACTCACTGAGTGACTATTCACTCAGTGACCTTGGAATGTTAAAGGTTATTAACACTTAGGCTATTTTGTATTCAAATCCTAAGTAAAAGATCATTGGGCACTGAATTGGCCCAACAATCTCCCCCTATTTTGATATAAATATAGCCTAAGTGTTTATCAGTGTGAGTAAGTACATACAACTCCTTCTCACACTGATTTCTAGAAAGATTTCTAAGGATACAAAGTTTCAACAAAAATACTTCATTAAACGATTACAAGTTCCTATATCTATTACAAAAGGTAACAAAAAAATACATAAGTACTCAGTCCATCTTGTATCCAAGTGCTTCCAGCTTGACTTTCTTTGATCTAAGCTTTTCTTGATTATGGTGTTCAATAATGTGTTTCTTCAGTTTCAAATTGAACCTTGCATTTTTAGTTGACTTGACCATATATGCATCTACTAGATATGACACAAGAGCTTCCATCCCAACTCTGCCAATGTCACTCCATCTTTAAAATGCTTGATCACCAAATTCATCAGTGAAGAAAATTCCGTATTCAGGTTCTTCGATGACCATGTTGTTGATAAAAGAGACATTTTCAGGGAGAGCTAGATTGCATTCCAATCTAGGGATTCTTGTTTCAGGCTCAAGTTCCATGTGCTTCCTTTTTCTTCTCGAGGTTTGGGATGAGGCTTATTCTAGAGCAGGAAGAGCAGATTTAATTCCAAGTTCTTAAGTTATTTTCCTTAATCTTTCATACCTTCGACTAAGAGAATTCATTAAGTCTTTTACCATTGCATTTTTCTTCTTTAGAATGATTTCCCTCAGCTCGTCTAATTTAGAGATACCAAATTCACCAAAGAGAAAGGGTTTATGAACATCAAAGTTTCTACCATCAGTACCTCTGTAGACAGTTATAACCACTGGCTTGGTTTTTGGATGGATCTTGATGTCAGTGATAGGCTCTGGTTTCACTCTGCTGCTAATAGTCCACATGTAGCTATCATACTTGTGCTTTCTGAGCATAAGAGATTTCTGAACCCTCTCAGTGTGTTTTCTCTTAAGGACTTCATGTTCAGCATCCTGAGCTTTTTTGAACTTTGCACCTACCTTTGTACTTGTAATTTTCTTTGGGTCAAGTCTAATCTTTTCAGCCTCTTCTTGCACCACTTTGATTACCTCAGGCTTGGTTATTGCAAGCAGCCTGGCCTATTCCTCAGCTTTCTTGATTTCCTTCTCTTTGTCCAAGTATTATTGAATCTGCTCATAAGTGAGATAATGCAATTTGCCATTTATTGTATAGGGGACAAAAACTAAAGCATCAAGATCAGGACGAACAATTGATGAGGCTTTGAACAGCTTGGTTTGATTCTCTGCTTGGTCATCAGTGGCAATATTTTTCCCTCTCTTTGTAGGACAATAGGTTCAAGGTGAATTATGGTGATTGGTAGTGCCAGAGTGATTTGAGGTTGTTGAGTAGATGAACCAATAAACTCAATGCTTGCATTTGTTTGCTTAGGTTCTTCAGGCTTCTCTTGTATGTTTGCATCAGTCTCCCCCTCAGTGTGAGAAGGAGGTTCTTTAGTGCCAGTATGGGTAGCATTCTCCCCCTCAATATTTGCTGGAATGTGAGTGAGAGCAAGTGTTGGAGTGACACTGCCTGAAGGAGCTGAAGGAGGTTGACCTTTGAAGACTGCATACATCTCATTCATCATGGACTTGATAGAGAGTTTGTGTTCCTTAAGAGAGGACATGTTAGAGTTAATGTAGTTCTGAGCTCTCTCAAGTCCTGAAATTCTAGAACCAAGATTCCATGCCATGTTGGTAAAAGACTTGGCCCAATCAGCTAACTGGTCATCTTGCTTGAGTGCATGAGCCTGAAGATCTTTCACAGCAGACTGAAGAGAAGAAAAATCAAAACCCTTGACTATAGAGAGAATTTCAGTAGTGGCAATATAAATCTTGGCAAAAGTCTGAATGGCTTCATCAATTTTCTTGTTATTGACAGGGTCATCTTTGACAGCATTATTGATTTCTTTGAGGAGCTCAGTGATGACATTTAGACCTTTATAGAGAACAATGTTTGCAGTACTACTCTTTTTAAGAGCACTCATTGAGGCTTCTACAAGCTTGTCAGTCTGATCTTTATGAGCAATGTTTTCATCATAGTATGCTTCAATAGAGGCCTTAAGGTCAGCATAGGAGACTGCTGCTTCTTTATGCTGTTCCCATTGTTTGTCAGTGATCCTACTAAAGAGAACTCTAGACATCTTCCTGAGATACTTGATCGATTGTATTTCAGTGAAGGGAAGAGTATTATCAAATCTCTTAAGGTCAGGACTAGATGAGCCAGAAGCAGATTATTGAACATTAGATGGTTCAGGCTAGTCTTGCTTTGGTGGAGTTATAACTTCTTCCTTAGCCTGAAGCAGTAAGGACATCCTCTTTATCACTTTCTTAATCCAATTTATCCTCAAAGAGGAGAATAGCTTGAACATCTACATAAGTGAGTATCATGAGTTAGGTATCTGGCTCCCCTTCATACGAAGGCTCACCTTCGTTTTCGGTCAGGGACTTATGCCTCAATCTAAAGGACTGGGTCTAGTCCTCATGGTACTTAGCACTAGTGCCTGAAAGATCAGCAATAGTAGTATGTATTGGTTCCATATCAGCGGGTGGTATGTTTTCCCTTGAGTCTTTATCCCCAAGTGACCCTTCAGGACGCGGTGTGGTTTTAGCCGTGCCTTTATCAGAAGCCATGGAAGTTAAGTCCCTGTCAAGGGGCTGAATGTTTCCCCCTAAGTCTTTAGGATGAGTAATAGTAACAGTACCCTCAGGAAAAGGTTTGGATGTACGAGTGCCCTTATTGAGTACGGAAGGCAACCCCATACTAGTGAGTTCTATGTTTCTCTCTAGATCTTGAGGATCAGGTACAGTGCCCGAGGAGACTGAGTGGGATTGCTCATAATCCTCCGTTGGCTTGGGTGGTGATGCCTTGCTCTTAGTGGGTGGCTTTTTGGACTTAGGCCTTTTGCTCTTCTTAGAGAGTGCTTCTGAAGCCTCAGGGCCCTGTGACTTGGGTAAGGTTGTAGTCACAGTCTGAGACTTCCCTTTCTTTGACTTTGCAGCCAAGGGAGGTGGAGACACTGATTCCCTCTGATTGTTTACAGCAATCATATGGGATGTCAATTCAATGTCAGTGACTTTGGAAGGGTCCTTTGTAAAATTAGAGGTACTCAGGATGGGAGGTAAAAACCCAAATTTTTTATCCTGAGTGTAGTCAAGACCCAGTAACACTTGGAGAGCATATGAGATAAATCTAGGGTATGAAACGTATTTCAACCTAGACTTATTCAGTAACTTGGTTACTAGATCACTGTAAATGATCTCCCCTATAACCTCAGTCCCAGTGATGAGACTGAAGGCTAAAAGTTGTTGGATGGAGTTCACTTGTTCAGTGGAGGAGTAGTTCCCACCAAGAACCTGAATCATAAAAGTGAACAAAATTCTCTAAGCCACAGGAAAAGAGTTTTTCAGGACTGGGGTTTTGTCTAGGTAACTCACATTGATGGCAATCTTGCCCAACTATTTCTTAATAGTCTCAGGTGTAGGATGTTCTACATATTTGGCATTATTATAATCAAGACCAGTTGATGAATAAAATGTTTTGAAATCCAGGGTCAGGGGTCTTTGCCCGTTTAAGACTGAAAACTTGAGGAATTCCCTAAGTGGGAGTCTCTCAGGCTCATCAGTAGATGGGAAAGGGTCAAAGGCAACATCAATGCTCCAAAACTCCTCGAGGAAGTTCTGATACCACTGAGGGACAACTTGTAAAAGCTTTTTGCAAAGGACAATTTAGTAGAAATTTCATTATAGGCTTGTAAGCAGGCATAGTTGGTAGGTAGTTAAAGTTACCCACCATATTATTTATTTGAAAAACTACATCGTCCACGGTCATGTTGTTCCATTAAGGAGCATACTTAATTGTTTGTTGTTCTAACATTTTAGATGAAATTTTTGAAAACAAAAAGGTTTTAATGGCAGAATACCACACACCAGATGGTCACAAGTTTATTTCAATCTTGATTGCTGTCGTGAAATGTGTGATATGTTGTCAAAAGGTACTATACGAAGATGGATATCTTTGTATCGAACACGATTAACAAAACAAACGTTTGAAAGAAGTATTGCAATGAATAACTGATTAAGAGAAGCTTGTTACCGAAAAATTGAAGAACACCTACACTTTTTTCTTTAAGAGAGAATTTGAGCAGAGTTTACTTACTTTTGTAAAATTGTGTGTCTATTCTTGTTTTTATGAAGGTATTTATAGGGGATCGAAAATTTTGTCCTAAAATTTTGAACTTTTAATTTTTTTTGTGAAAAATGGAAACCAACACAAGGCGGCCCCTTTAATTCATAACGGGCGCTCCCCTTATCTTTAAGGGGACCGGCCCCTAATTAAAGGGACCGCCCTAGCATTTCACGGGTAAAACAGTATTTTTCTTGCTTTTTGACCCTCTTTTACCTAGTCTCAACTATCTTTGCCCAGAATGCTCGAACACAATTTGGTATAACTTAAACTAGTTCAAACTCATTCCATTTTCAAACCATTTCCTTCCCATAAATGTAACACCCCCAAATTGGGTCGTAGCGGAATAAGGGTCCGGGGCGTGTTACTTCTCAGATCAATAACACAAGATAATATAAGAACGACCAAAAAGTCGTTTAAAACTGATACATTGGATTTAATAAAGTATGTGTTACAAAAGCCCGAAGCTTTACTTGTTTACTTGTTTTTATTACAAAGATTTCCAGCCCATAACAGATATACAAAATGTAATGCGACTAAATCTTTAATGCATGACTTCAAAATATAACCACCAATGTCTAACAGTTGTTGCAGGTCAAAAGGACGTACTGTTGCTGATTCTATTGCTGAAAGATTGACACGACCAACCGCTTACAAGTTCAAGACAGATTGCAGTATCATTCCTGTCTGGGTATTCTAAAGGTCTTGTTTCAATTGCTCACTTGATATTTGTGCTATTTCACCTCACCTCATACTTTGAGGGGGAGATTGATACATTTTAAGTCCATTCTAGATCAAAACCATTCACAAGTTTCATACTTTTGATCGGGGGAGAAAATGTGACTTAAACATGTAAAACGGATAATTAATGATTCGATTGATTCTAAAATGCTAAGTCCTATCCATGCATGTGCTAAACATCTTTCGATTATCGACGCACATGTGTAGGGGGAGCATAAGTGTTAATATGATCAAAAATGTCAAGGTACCAAAAGTTTGTGTTATACACACGTATCTTGATAAATGACAAAGAATCTTTTGTTTCATGTTCGTGAAAGTGATCTTATGGAATGCTGAGGAAAGAGATGTTGTACCACCAGGGTATTCGTATGAATGCTCATGCCTGGTCTTCGGACTGCGCCCACTAGTGAAGTGGATTTCCATAAATGTACTTGTACAAGTTTGGATTTCCCAAGGCACTTCATATCTTTCGGGATATATTTCAAAACATCATCAGAAGCATTCTGATTTAAACTTTCGTTTGTGCCCCAAACAAATTTTATAAGCACATCGAATGTTTTTCAAATCATTTTTGCCACAGGCCTTCTACGGTACTTAATTGTATTAAGAAGTAAAACGCTGAAAAAGGAATTATACGGTATAGTCAGCAGATAGTAACTGTACTGACTCACTCTTTACCATTCTATTAGTAGAAATACTTATAGTGTGTTAGTCTTCGGACATCTGGTCTAGAGAACGGCGAACATTAGGGAATCTGATACTTAGGTATTAGAGGAACTAGCTTGTCACGTGCCGGAAAACCTGTCAAGAAGGTTCTTTTAATGAATCTATCTGATCACAGGTGCAGTATTCATACTGTAATCATTGATCCTCACGGAATCAGAGGTTAATGTAACCGACCAGATTGAGTATCGTCTATACTCGGTCCCTTCAAAATATAAAACCTTTGTGTGTTCACAAAATGTTTTTCTAGAACACATTAAGTGGATTTTACATAACAAAATGTTTTTGTTGGTGACTAAATTGTTCTATCATAGCGAATGACGACTCAAAGTATCCGATGCAAGACATGCTCATATCCTTACTCACATATCTGAAGAAATCAAGAAAGTTTACATACAAAGCTTCCGCACAATCTCTGAAAATCAATGTCTTCTTCAAATGCTAAACGTTATGGAGATTAGAAGAAGATACATCATCAAAGCTTTCCAGATTCCAACAGATATGAGCATGTGAGACTAAAGATCAGCGTATGGCAAAGTCAAAGTGAAAGAAGATCACAAAGTAATTCAGAGAAGTAAAGCTTAAACAAGTCAAAGATCAAGATCAAGTCATCACATCAAGTTCTGAAGATCATGATCAAGGTGTTAAAGATTGAATTACCAAAGCACAACAAGTGAAGTACCCTATCAACAACGAGCTAAAGAGACAAGCACGAGTGAGCTTCAAACAACTTCTCATGACCTCATCTAGGGGGAGATTGTTAGGATCACATAAATGGACCCGAACAAAGAAGCTTCGGTCACTCGAAGATACAAGACAAAAGTCTAGCTCGTTAGTTGGTTAATTAATTAATGTTTATTAATGTAATTGGGCTGACAAAGAAAAAGCCTGAAAAGCCCAACAAAAAGCCTAGAATGGGGCAGAACCTTGTTAGTATAAATACACCTAGTTTAGTCAAAATTAGGTTGGACATCATAGTTAGTCAATATTAGGTGAGCTAGTCATTTTTTTCATCTTAAGGGTTTTTAGCAATTCTTGTTTTTCTTTCAATCAAAAAAGTTCTTTAATGTTTTAATCTTTAATTGCCATTGATCTTGTGATTTAATCTATGGAATGATCAAGGGATCCTACAATTGGTATCAAGAGCCTACAAGATTGATGAATTGATTTGATTTGTGTTTTAATTTTTTTGGGGGTTTCGGAAATTAAAAAAATCACAAGGGGAGTTTCGAAAAAAATTTTTGATTAATTATTTGTTTTGATTCTTGATTCATAGATGGTTTTATGGTTAATCTAACATCATACAAACCATCTCGTTAGCAATCAAGATTTGGAGATTTTTTTTCTTTTAGTTCGATACAATATACGAAAAAGGGGAAAAACAAGAGTCTTGATCGTATTCGTGGTCTTGGTTCGTGTATTCATTACTTGCTCGAGCTTATCATATTTTTGTAGAGATTTCTTGGAGGTTTACAAGTTGTTCGTGGTGTTTTCTAGCAAGAAAAAGGTCTTTGGATTCGTGTTTGTGTCCACCGAACGAACAAGGGGATCGAACAAGGGGATCGAACAAACCTATCGAACAAGAGAATCGAACAAAGAATCGAACAAGGGATCGAACAAGCCATTCGAACAAGAGGATCGAACAAGCCAACGAGAGGATCGAACTAGGCAACCGAACAAGCACCTCCCTTGGTGAACCGAACTAGTGGTCTTTCAAGTTTGGACCGAACCGGTTTTTTTTAAGGACCGAACTAGCAAACCCTCGGTGTAGAAGTTATTCAGTAATACTCACTGCATTTCAAGACCAAGTACTTCACACTCTAAGCAAATTCTCAGGTTCTTTAACGACATCATATAACAAACCTTGATTATACCAGTTTTCTTGATTCTGCTTCATCTCCTCTACGGTTCTGAAGACAAGAGATAAGCATTGTTTGGATCTCAAGATTTGTGCTTAAGACAAGAACTTCTCGAGTATATGGGCGTACACAACAATGATGCTTCCGAGAGTTCACAACCATCATGGGGAGAAATTTGTACAGTCCGGACATAGTTGACTTGATGTTACCGGTTTACTTCCAGGGGAAAGTAGTGGTAGACAACATTACTTCGTATGGCTAACGAAAGTATTCGCCATACGTGGAAGAATTTGTTGCTGAATTTTCCTCGCATGCACCCCCAACGAATATCACCCAAGCCCTACTGACAAGAAGCATATAGTATTTGGTAGGTTTGACATCTACAAATATCCAACTGAGCACGTCAATACAAGTATAAAGATTGATTTAAAAGCTACTTCAAGTTTCAGAATCTGCTTAAGATAGGGATGTTGGTTTGGGGGGAAGCTGATTCAGAAACTTCGCCAAAAGGAGTCTATGAAGAAAGCTTTTCAAGACATGCTGCCATGAATTGGGGGAAGTAAATCCAGTTTCATGCATATACAAGAGGTTTCCAGAACAAGTAAAGACAATGAAGATCCAAGCTGGAATACAAGTTTCAAGACCAGGAGAACTCAGAAGACAACTTCAGCTTGGAAGATTTATTTAATTAGGTATTGTACTGTTATGTAACATTGTAAGTAATTTCCCGTTTGTGTCTTACATATTGGGGTAAGATATGTTAGCATTAAAAATATGTTACTAAAAACGGAATTAACATTAATCTTGTCGGATATGAACTAAGACATAAATGTGTTTTTTTGACAAGACAATAAATTTGTTGACTAGCTCACATATTATTGTTAGGAAACCAACACAAGGACATAAAAAGGTTGACCTAGACAATAAATATGTTGACTAGTTCAACATTATGATAGTTAGAAAAGAGGTGAGCCGTACGTCGTAAGCGACACAAATGGCAAGTTTTTAAATCTTTTGTTCGAGTTGGGAACCAACAAGTTCACCAGAAGTTATTATGATAATACCTCAATTGAGAATATTATATTTTGGTATTTTTACCAATTTGTGAATTTTATTTCTTTTTTTATGGACAATGTTTTTATATTTTTGGTTTTTCTTTTGTTTTTATATGATAATTATACTAAATAAAAGAAAATGAAAAATATTTTTGTACTTTTTAAATTTTTTAGAAGAAAATATTCACAGATTCAAACACAAATTGTCAAACGTAACGATAATCGTTTTCACAGCCTCCCCGGCAGCGGCGCCAAAAATTGACTCGTGTATTCTTACTCCTTTTTATATATAAATAAATATAAAGAAATATAAATATATAACAAGGATCAAAATCCACGAAATCAATGAAACCGGAAGTAGTATAGAGTATCTCCGGGTCGTTATATGTCCCAACGAGGCTTGAATGGAAAATTGAATGAAACGTTTGATGGCATTGATGTTGAATATGACAAGGATATTGATTGGGCACTAAACTTAATAAGCTAAATGTACACAAAGATTAAGCAAGGATAATAAGCTAGTATAAGCATAAAAGATAGAAATGGTAAAACACTTAACAAGTAGTCCCCAAAAGGGTGTTTTTAAAAATCGTTTTTATGCAAAAAAAGCCAAAACCATGAATGTCTATTTCACAACATGTTTTTAAGCAGCTTTATAAGCTCAAAAAGCCAATTTGCCGTGATTGCAGAAAGTGCTTAATTTTTTTGGTTTTGGTATTTTCGGACACTTCAAAACATCTAATAAGCTTCAAATTCAAAAAGGAAGAGATATTTTGGAAAGCTTTATGGTTGATTAATCTGTTCAAAAAGTTTTTTCACCTAACACAACTTTAACTTAAGCTCAATTTGCATCAAAAAGTGGTAAACTCCACTAAAATTTCATAAATAAGCCACAAACTTAAAATAAGCCTAGAATCCACCATAGCAAAACGGAAAAAGTGGGTTTTCAGATATAAGTCACTAATGAGTCTTACTGAGCCCACCTATCTCTCCATTTTAAATATAGCCACTGTTTAAATAAGCCACTAAAATATGCAAATTAATAAAATCAAACAGTTACTAAGACACAAATAAGCTCAAATAAGCTTAAAACAAGACCAACTAAGCTAGACTAACTCTAAATAAGCAAATTCAGCCAACAAATAAGCTAAGCTAAGCAGGAGAAACTCAGCAGTACTAACAACAGTACTAGCAGTATTAACTAACAGTACTAACTTGAAGTTAGTACTGCTAGCTTTAAGTTAGTACTGCTAGTTCTGCCAAAACACAATGAAACAAGAAATAAGCAAATAAGCTAAAACAAATATTTAACTGTCCCTAATAAGCATTCAGGCATAAGGATAAGCAACTAGAATAAACTAGAATGGAGAATAAGCTAAAAAACTAGAAACTGATAAACTCTTGAAATTATTTTGAAAAGGCAAATAAGCTAAAGTAGGCTATACTAAAGACAGTAACTAAAATGGGCTCAATCTACTCTAAAAAGCTAAAAAAATCTTAAATAAGCAGAAACAATAAGCTAATAAGCAGAAATGAACCAACAGTTCTAACAGTACTAACTAACAGTACTAACTTGGAGTTAGTACCGCTAGCTTTGAGTTAGTACTGTTAGTTTTAAAATTAAAAAAAATGAACTGGCAGTACTAACTTGGAGTTAGTACTGCTAGTTCCAAACACCTCTTAAAGTTTTCAAAAATCATTTTTATTTCAACCTGATTAAAAACAGATTATCAAATAACAAATTAAGACACTTATAAACAGATTTCAATCAATAATAAGCACTTAATAAGCTGAATTAGTCTAACAGTATTACTCATATCTAACAGTTCTGACTAACAAAGTGACACAAACTATTTTAAAATTAACAACTAAGCAAGATAAATACTGAACATCATGATAACGCATAAATAAGTAAACATAGATACCAAATAAGCACTATAAGCAGTTCTACAGTAAATAAGAAAAGTAAGAAAAAGAGAGACTTACAAAACCCTTGCTCAAAACAGGGTTAAACAAAGAGTCTACAAGCTCTAGCTTGTATAAAACAAGCTAGTGAGAGTCCATAAGCCCATCCAGAACTGGCTTATCATCCATAAAATAAGCTGTGGTGTTTTTGAGAGTAATTTTTGTGATTTTCTCTTAACTACTTAACTTTTTAAATTTACTTAATTAAAGCAGCTTATAAATAAGCTGTGCTGATAGCTTTTTGAACACAAAACAACACAATTAAGAATCTTAGCACTTGGAATTGTAAATTGACTTAAACCTCAAATTGCATTAAAACTTGAAAGTGTTACAAAGCTGAAAGTAAAAGCTGTAAATGACTTTAAGAACTAAAATAAGCTAAGTTATATTGAAAATTAAGCTAAGATATTCTAAGATTAACTAGTTACTCTCCTATTTTAAAAGGCTTACAAAAGGCTCTATTTATAGCCGAAGTCTTCTTCTCTTGGACTTCTTTCTCTTCTTTCTTCTGTGTTTCTTTGTAGAGACAAAAATCAAGTGTGCTTGTTGTGTGAGGTGATTCTAAAACAAATCCCAGCCTTCAATTTCTTTTGTGCTTCTTTAGAGTCAATCATAGCCATCGAAAATACTTGGGAATGGTGAGGGATTGCCAACATGGCACTTATACAGCTGGGGGGTTGATAGAGGAGTGGTTGAAATGATTTTTCTAGGGTGTTGAGTGGTTTTGCAGGGTAGAAGGTATGGGACGACATCCAAGTTGTACCTGGGTTTTTGTTGGGGCGGGAAAGAAGGCTTTTGGGTAAGTAGGCAGTTTTGTCCCCTCAAGTTATATAACTTGAATGCAATCTTTGCCCGGTTTGCAATTTTGACCCTTGTCTTTTTCTTTTGTAATACAACTTGAGGTTTGGCAGTTTTAGTCCCTCAAGTTGTATTTTCTTCATGTGGCTGACTTTGGACTGACTTTGGCTTTGGATTGACTTTGTCTTTTCCATCCCGTGCTTAGTTTGGTCGTTTTTGGCTTTCTTTTTGAATATCCGTTCCTGCACAATTCAAACGCAAAACATACAAAATACAATGTATCTTTGGTACGCTTTTAGTCTTTTAAGTCCGTTTTTAATGGAAAATGGTATGTGTAATTAAGCACATACCAAAATCCCCCATACTAAGGTATTGCCGTGTCCTCACGCAATGTTATGAAGTAAACACTCAAGAAACCAAGAATCTTAATCCCCCTCGACTAATTACCTCGAAAAGTAGCTAAGTGTTCGTCAAGGGGAACTAAAGAATCAATAGCTTCGACAAGTCCCGTTTTCACCATTTTGTACACTAACTATCCCTAATATTTTTGGATTTTCCTTTCTTTTTCTTCAGTTATACGCTCCTTTAACATTGGCCTTTGATCATCTCTCAATCATTGGATGCCTATTTCCCACCGTTGGATTAGATTTTGTCACACGGATTGCCAGCGTGGCAATCCGTGATTGTGACAGGTTTGTGCTTCTTCTGAGAGTGATTCTAGAGTAAATAACTTCATTCCTTGTGCTTCCTTCACTATCCACGTGGCATCCTTTGTTGGGTATTGGCCAATGAGAGGCTTAAGTGACGTGATACTCTACCCATGTGTACTTCGCTACTTGAATTGTCATTTCTAGCCCTCAATTGTGATTTGCCCTATGATTTTGACCTTGGTAATTTGAAGAAGATGGATGGACTAGTAAAACAGACTCTCGCGCCTTTTTAAACTGTAAACGTTTTAGGAGGGTGTTTGACTGGCATTTATTTGGGCTTTGACTTCAGGTTATATAAAAAGAAATGGGCCTTAGGTTATCATTAACGGGTGTTTAACTATAAAGGTTTTAGTCCATTTAAAGTTAGGGACCAATTTTGCAATTTTGAGAATTATGAGGAACTGTTTGGTAACTTTGGGATTTTTGTCTTTTTGTGACTTTGACTTTGGTTGACCAAGGGATGACTGAGACTGACCATGTTGACTTTTGTCCTTTTGTAAGCTTTCTCTAGCTATTTGCCAGTGCTCTTCCATTCCCGTGTTCGTGTTTGTTCGGTTTTGATTATTTTCTTGTGATTTTTGCTTTATCCGTACCTACACAATCACAAAGACAAAACAAGCAATATTCAATATTTAAAAGCACAATTTTATCTTTTGAGGTCTATTTTTTTATATAAACGGATATGTGTTTTCACACATATCAAATTCCCCAACACTAAGCGGATTGCGTGTCCTCGCGCAATGTTATATGCACTTATAAACCAAATACCTCGGAAACTTCCCAAAACTATAAACCTTTTGAAAAGTAGAAAGATTTTCGTGGGGAAAGAAAGTTAAGAAATCACATGTTATAAAACAACCCTATTTCCCATTTTTCTAAAAAAAATTAATTTTTTTTTATTTCTTTATTATTATTATTATTATTGTTTAATAATATAATTGGGATTTATTTTCGACTTCTCGTTATTTCCATACTGTTAGGGATCATAGAACAAGATGCATTTCGATTCGAGAATGACCCGAAAATGGATAAATGCATGTTCCTGACTTTTCATTACTCAAACAAGCTTAAAACAAAATCACCAGCTAAATCTCAGAAGGATGCTAACACTACTCATATTTGCAACTTGTGAACTTTTCACTCCTGACATTTATTATATCTTAAGTGATTGTGCTATCTTGAATTTCAACCATGCATCAACTCTTTGCAACATACTGTGCTTTACGTTCCACCTTAGAATAATGAGTTTAAAGGCGAGATCATCCCATGTAGCGACGTTCGTCTCGGCACATCCCAACCTTACTGCTAAGTGACCAGGCATTTGACACCTCACAGAGACTAGTATCGGGACTCACGGACCTTAGGTTTCAAAAACTCTCAGGTTTCCTAGATATTCATAGCTTATAAAAAAAAGAATAGTCAAAGTGCAAAAGCATATTTGAATTGAACAAAAAGAAGTCAATTTATTAATTCACACTTAATTATTTAGATATTTATGCAATTGTAACCCTCGACCTTTTAGAAGGCTGCAACATCGGTTATGAGCCGGCAAGATGCAGCAAACTTTTATTCCAGTCTCGATCTTATATCTTACTATGGGCTTTCTTTAGAAGACTACCACATCGGTTGTGAGCCGGCAAGAGATAGTAAACTTTTATCAGCCCACAGCTTTTATTATAATATTTATTTTTATCATCATTTTCATTCATTTTTTTAAGAAGACTTCTTTTTGAAAAATTCAAGTATAAATTTGAACTAAAACTAAAATTTTTGCTATATATATTACATAAAAATTGTTGATTTAAGTTTAATCTCCAAAAACAGCACGTATATTAATCCGGTTAAGAGCTTATGGGAGAAAAAGCAACAAGTTACATACATGAGCTCTTAGGATTTCCAAATAATCCTTATTTAGCATCCTACTCATACTTAACTCTATCATTTTTTGTTCTTCTCGAATTAGCGGACGAACGTTTTAGCCCAAATTAAGGAACAAGAAAGTCAAAATTGTGACAAAAACACTTATTTTATTTTTGAAAATTTTTTAAATTTTTTCATATTTTTGAAAATTTTGTAGGAAAACGGGGTACGTGAGAACAACGACAAAAAGTAGGCAAGATAATATTGAAGATATACTACCCCATACTAAAATCAAACTTTGTCATCAATGTTTCCTAGCCTAATACTTAAAAACCCCATACTAGAACTCAAAAAGTCTAATGCATAACTAAAACATGAAGAAAGTATCACAAATATCTTAAGCTGTTTATTAAGTGTGCTAAAAGATAAATGTTAGACTATAATAATCTTTAGGATATCGGATTTCCCTAAACTAATGGCAAGCAAAGGCTAGGAAGCTCGAGTGGACCGGGACAAACACCGAACACGAGAGTCTTCAGAAAAGTTGGGTAAATCCTACAAACAATCACAAGTACAAACAACAAACACAAGGAACGGAAGAGTACAAGCCTCCTCACAACACATTAGAAGCTAGAAAGAAAATTAGAAAATGGATAAGCATAGGGTGCCTCCCACGAAGCGCTTTGTTTTTGGTAACCGAGTCACATAGCTTGACTTGATCCCTGAATTCATTCGTCCTTAGGGAGAGCAATATTTGGAATAAGAAACTTCCATTCAAAACACCACCGGCTCTAGATAAGAAAAATGAAGATCTGTCGGAGGTGTCAAATACAAGATCCTCACTCCCGAAAGTGAAAGATTAAGGAGAATCTCAGGCTAGGTGAAATTGTGGGAAAAATCTGAACCACCTTCTTCTAAGTTGAAACAAGCCTCTGTGTTAGCTCATCAAGTTGTTTATCAGGCTTTGTATTTAGGTCAAGGCGAATCTTATCCAATCTGGTAGTTCCGGGGTGAGGTCGAGGAGCTGCGGGTTGTTCTTGATGATCAAGGTTAGGTGATCATGTTTCAAGAAGGAAAAGTAGAATTATCTTTCATCTTCAGAATCTCATTCTTCAACACCTGGTGGAATTAAATCACCCGGAAAAATATCAATCTCTTCTTGAACGGGGATAGGAGATGTGATAATTGAACTTGGATTAGCATGAAAACTTTCTGGTGATTGGGAAGTTGAAATCTCACAAAGCAAAGTCATAAGACTAAGATATTCCTCATGTTCTGTAGCAATCCTCGAAGGAAGTGTAATGATTTCTCCGGCGAACTCATGGTGAAGAGGATCACTCCTTGGAGAAAAAGTAATTGAAGTATTATGGAATGATTCATTTTGTTTTGGTTCATGATCGAAAATCACTTCGAGAGAGATATTATGGGTAGTATCATCACTAAACAGACTTTCCAAAAAAATTACGTCTCCTTCCGAATCATAATAACCTTCCTCAAAATTAGGAGAAACTTTCATGGCTAGAAAAGCATTGATCTCATCAATATCGACTTCTGGATTTGAACACCCAACCTTATCGAACAAATGTGTGTTAAGTAAAACTGGCTCATTTGAATTTGAAACGTTGGAGTTCTCGTTTTCGACATCTTCCACCATCTCGTTAAATAGAGGATTTACGTTGCTAGAGGTGAAGTGATCATCAAATTCGAAAAGAGAGTTTGAATAAACTTGAAAATTTTCTTTATGAACGTCCTTCTTAAGAACTGAATCATCATTACCTGGTGGAAATGAATCAAGAAGAGTGAGACATCGTGGTGAATCCTCAGATTATCATAGTCTTCACGGAGAAGAACTAGGGGAAAAGCATCGGAAATGAATAGTGGTATGCCACTAATGGCTCATCTTTCGAAAATTCAATGATAGAAAATAGTGTGAGCAAATTGCGTTATTCTTGCTTTTCTCAGATTTTCAGCATAAAAGGAAAGTTCATCACTTCTACGCTTAATGTTAATTTTTCTCATATAAATCAACTGTGAGCTTTGAGTGCGAAGTCGAATCCCATGAATCATTATGTCGAAATAAAAATAAATAGGTCTCCTTAAAATATAGGCACTCTCGGGTTCTGGTTCAAAATTATCCATAACAAAATTCAGCAAGAAAAGTGAAATCCATCAACTCTTAAATTACAAAACATCTCGGCTATGCCCATTGGGTGCGTAACGGAACGGTTAGCAAGCTCGAGTGTCATTCGGGTGGGCTTCAAAGCTCCAAGCCCAAGTTGCTTGTAGATAGAATGAGGCAAAAGATTTATGCTAGCTCCGGAATCGGCTAAAGCATTAGTCCTATCAAGTTCTTAGATAGCGCAACGAATCAAGAAAATTTCATGGATCTTCGAGTTTCTCGAGAACTTTGTTCAAGATGATGGCAGAACATTCAGCATTTACGGTTGTAATGGCGATTTCCTCAAGTTTCTCTTTGTTTTAAAATAAGTGCTTTAACCTTTTTGGGTAATTTTGGCATTTCAATGAGAGCGTCTTTTTAAACCAATTTCTAAACAGAGTTGTTTTTATAACAACTTCATAAACGCTTTGCTGGAGCATTGGGTGTATCTTTCTCTCTCACTTTTAATCCTCTCGGGGGTATGAAAGTTTAGGTTGAATATGAATTAGTCTTTGGAGAATTAGGTTTGAATAGTTTTCTTAGCTCTTGGTTTTGGAATTTCAATTAAAGATTAGAATTTGATCCTAGGAGGTGGGACTTGTGCGGTACTTTCTAAACTTGGTTTTTGCACTTTGTCCATTGATGTTTCCGGGTTTTATTTGGGTTCCTTTAGAGGATTAGAAACAACGACGTAAATACTCATGTAGCAAAAATGAGGAGTCGAAGGTCCTTCACAAGTTTTACCGCTTCGGGTGATGATAGCATTAATATGCTCGTGAGGGTTAGTTACGGTTTGACTCGGTAGAGTACCTGAACTCAAAGACGAAGCGGTATTGGAATTTATGAACTTAGAAAGCATTTCCGTTAAATTTGTCATCTGGTTTTGTAAACCTTGGCCTTGATTTTGCATATTCCTTAACACTGCATCATTAGCCTTGACATAATTCTCAAAATCGGTCTTTGAAACACCTTGCATTTGCGGAGCAGGAGCTTGATAAACCAGGGTTTGAAGCGTCGGAGTTGAGGAAACATGTCTTGGTTGAAGTTACTTCACTGGTTTGGATTGAAATTGGTTTCCCTCGATTTGGTTGAAATTACTTCCTTGATGTTGAATTGAAACGGTTTTGATGTTTTGAATCCGGAAGGAAAACCAGGATGGTCGGATTTTGTTTGACCATCGGTAGGTCTAGAATTAGTATTTCCTGATTTAAAATTGCTGCAGAAGCTTGTGAAACTTACTTTGAATGTTGTTCTCGAATAAACATTGTCTTCGGTTGGCTGGACAATTTTTATAGATGAGCACTCCACAAGTTACACAAACTCTGTCGGCCGCTTTTACGGAGTGCGGGAGCTTGGGCTTTTGTTTGTCGATATGCAGAAGTCTTAATCATATTCTTAAGTTCAGGAAACTTCGGTTGTAGAGCAGCAACATCTGGTGAAATTTCGAGAGTAGGAGAATTCGAAACTCACTTTTCAATGACTGCCTTGTTTCGCGAATTACGAACCTTGGATTTAATATCCGATTATTCTCAAGCATTTCACGATGGCTTCTTTATCAAAAAGTTTCCACCCGCTCCCAGCAGAATTCAACGGAATCTCCTGATCTTAGCATTCATTTATTGTAAAACGTATCTAACTGATGTAATTCAGAAAATCTGTGATGTGGGCATAGCTCGTAAGAGATCATTAAAATGATCCCAAGAATCATAAACGATTCGTCAAATCTTTGTTGAAATCTCGTGATTTCGTTTACGTAGATTTGTCCGTTTTTGAAGGAGGAAAGAATTGACTAAATGAATTTTGAAACGATCATCCCATGTCAAATATTGATCGAGGAGGTTCTTTTCAAGCAAATCCGGGTGAACCTTCAGAGAAATACGGAAAAAGCCATAAGCTTAATTGACGTGCTCGGGATATCTGGGAATCTCATCGTTGAAGTGATTTTATTGAAATAACGGATGTGAGCATGTGGATCCTCTTTATCATGTCCGAAAAACTGTTTGTTTTGAACTGATGATCAAAACCATGCTTAATCGAAATTAGCATTGATTTTGGGAATTACAATTGCATCATCGTACCCCTCGGTGGAGTTTGGTAGCAAATTACTGCCATAGTCCCGTGTTATCAGCCATCGGGAACTAGGGAAGGATTAACAAAAGGTTCTTCTAATGAAATGATTGAACAACAGTCGGTTGGGACTTTGTTGTTGACGGTTACGGTTGCGGGTTTGAGAACGAGTGCGCATGCACAAAGTAGAAAAAGAAAATTTAAACTAATTTTTTTTATTTTTTTTATTTTTTACAACTATTTTAACAGAATTATCGCTGAAGCACTTAAACCAAATAATTAAAATTATTACGGTAGCTCTTGAAAATTTTATTTTTTAAGGGTGCCGTATTTCGTATAATGACCACAAATGGTAAGTTTTTAAATATTTGATTCGGGTTGGGAACTTGCTAATGGATATACCTCAATTGAAGGTATTATTTTGTTGGTGTTCTTTTTACAACTTTGTTTTTATTTTTATTTTTTTCTATTATCACGGACATTTTTTTATATTTTTGATTTTTTTTTTTTTTATATTTTTGAATATTATAATTATACTTATAAAAGAAAGAAAATATTTTTTTACTTTTAATTTTTTGTAATTGTTTTATTTTTATAATTTTTTTTTTACAAAATTGAAAGGCGTCTTAAAATCACGATCAACAAACTTCAACAATGAGTATATCTTAATCACAAATCCTGGACAGCGGCGCCAAAATTGATTCGTCAGAATCTATAACGTAAAATATAAAATTATAATATGATGGGAAAATTACCAAAATTACCCATGAGGACATAGGTAAAAGGAAAATCTTCATTTAAATATATACAATAAAATATAATACGTATATTATACGGTGAAAAAAGTATGATTCCCCGGGTCGTTTCCCCAACCATTCGTGAAATTGAAACCACTATCTAGTTTGGACAATGATTTGAATTAAAACAAAGATTGATTTGATTATCTATAAAATACTAATTAAAAGCAACTCATTTAAAAATAAGAAAACTAAAGCAAAATTAAACACAAAAAACAGATTAACGGGAACAATTAAATACGTATGAATAAGCCAAACTTAAGGCAAGTATTACTCCTAAAAAATGCAAATTAATTTCTAAACTATTAATAAGACAAAAGAAAATTTAAGAAAGAAAATTATTTTTTTGATTATTTTTGATTTATTATGAATTTTAAAAACTAATATATTTCATTTAAATCTAGAAAATAGGCAAATTGAATCCTAAAAATTCTAAAAAAATATTTTTTAAACTTAGAAAAATCTAAATAATATAAAATTCAAAAAACTATTTTTAACTTACTTTTAATAATAAAATCTATTGTTTTAAATTAAATTAAAAGCTTAAAATGAAAATTAAATCTAAAAAGAGTAAAATTGATTTTTATGGAGTAAAACTAAAATGTAATAACCTGAATACTAAAAACTATTTTTTTTTTTTTTAGTTTTATAGTTATTTTTGTATTTTAAAATGATTTTTCGAAAAATTTTAACCTAAGAAAAATCTAGAAAATAAACTACTAATGGAAAAATTCCAAAAGTCAGGATAAAGTCCTCCTAACAATTTCTAGCAAGAACAAGTGGAAAAAATAAGACCAACCACAGCTTAATCAAATTAAGCCCTAAATAAGCTGAAACAGCTACGGCTTATTAACTTGGGCTTAAGGCCCAAGTGACTATAACAAATAAATGGAATAAGACTTGGACGGATGAGCTATTGTAGATGATGGTTAAGGCATTGGTGTTGTGTGGTGAGTTTTTGGTTTCAAGCCCAGGAACACGTTTTTTTTTTTTTGTCAATTTTTTTATTGTTTGAAAACTAAAGCACAAAGTGAAGAACACACTTTTTTAAGCATAATTTTATAAAAAACAATATAATCTGAAACTCAAAATTAAAAAAAAAAAGGGTTCTTTTAAAAGCTTATGACAGATGAAGCTGTTTCAGAACAGTGGTTTTTGACAACTAAAAGCTAAATACATTCAATTAAGCATCAGACCTCAAATAAGAACCAATTTAAAACCTCAAAAACTTGTTTTAGAGAAAGTCATGATATTTAGATGCTACTTTTGATAATGGTAATGTAACCAATAACACTAAAATGTAATGCAATAACTATCTAATTGGCAACTCAGTAGAAAAGAAAGACTTTAAAGTTCAAAAACAATTAAGCAAAAATGGAAATAAGCTATATGGAACATGAGAGCTTTTGAAAACTAGACAAACCACATATAAGCTATAAATCTATTGCATAAAATCAAATCCTATAAGCTAAAAATCTAAATTTAAAACTAAGTTCTAACAGCTACTATTTTTAGTTTTTTAAGATTTTTGATGAACTTTAAAAGCAAATGTACCCTAGTAAATAAGCTAGAATTCTGAAAACAAGTTTTATTCTAACTAATCCTATAAGTAAACTAAAGTCTTACTGAGTTTAATAAGCTAAAACCTAATGAAACTTAACTTAAATTGATCAAGAAGGACTGCAGTAGGAGCTACTGCAGGTCCTGCTGATACACTTGGCCAAATGGCCAAAACTCAAATGCATGTCACCTTAGTGGTAAACCCTGCTATGGACACACTCAATGAGTGTGTTTAATCACAACACAAACAAGATCCAAGCTCAATGAGGCTTGGATCAATTTTTTAACAATCTTAGAAAAGGAAAAATTCCCCTGGTGCAAAAACAAAGAGATTTAGCCTTAACTTTTTAATTTTTAAAATCTAACTTCTGAAATCTCTTTTACTACTGATTTTAAATGAATTAAAAACTGGTTCAAGCAATGAACTTAGCTCAATTTGACTTTTTGAGGTCAAATTGCATTAATCCAAACACCCCTTTAACTAATGCATAATCCATTTAAACTTTAGATTTTAAAATCTAGCTAGCAAAACCTAAGTACCAGATATCAAATAGCTTATAACAAGTTTGATAAACATAAATCAAAGATCAATTAAGCTAGAATCAAAGATCTACAAGCTAAGCTAATTATTTTTGGTTTTTTAGTTGATTTTATGACAGATTATGAAACACTAAGATCTATAATTATATAGCTAAAAACAATAACCAGATAATGAACAACTTATAACAAGACTAATAAGCAATCCTAAGCATAAAATAAGCAATAAACAATAAGCTATACTTATTAAGCTAATATTTTTTTGGTTTTTTTATAAGATTTTATGACAATTTAAACAAAACTAAGATATAAGCTATATTAACTAAAAACAGATGATCAATAAGCACAAATAGATTGAGATAAGTACAATTAAGCCACTAGATAAGCAAATAAGCAAAATTAACTAAGTATTTTAAAAAAAAGAAAAATAAAAGAGGACTTACAATTATCCTTAGCTAAACAAAGGATCAATGTGCTCAAAGAGCTTATCAACAGCTCTAGCTTATCAATGATAAGCTAGTAAAAGTCCTTGGAAGCTCTTCCATTGTTAGCTTCCCTTCCAATTGTCCAAAGTTCATTTAGCAAAGGTACTTATTTGATTTTAAGGTTTAATTAGATTAGATGATTGATTTAGCTCAAATCTAAGCTTAGAGACTTAGATGAGCTTATATGAGCTTGTGAGAGCTTATGGAACAGTGAACATGACAACTGAAGGTAAAAGAGCTTTAATTTAAAATGCCAGAATAATAAAAGGAAACGAAGATTTAATAATAATAACTGAGTACAGAAAGAGTAAACAAAAGTTACACTAAGCTAAACACTATAAAAGCTAATAAAAACTGAATTTAAACTTTAAGCTAAAAATTATAATTTTAAGAAAATTGAAAATTAAATAGTGTCCCCGTGTGTGTGAGTGAGTAGGCTATTTATAGCCTTCTTCTGAAGCTTCTAGGTCTAAATTCAGTTACAAGCTCCTCTCAATCCCTGCCCTTCATTCCTTCAATCATTGGAAGATTAATCTTGGCCGTTGGATCACATCTTAGCTCACACGGATTGCCAGCGTGGCAATTCGTGATTGTGACAGGATTGTGCTTCTTTTGTGAGTACCTCAAATCTATAAGCTCTATTTCCTTGTGCTTCTTTCATGTCCACCGTGTCATTCTTTCTTGGGTCTCCACCAATAAGAGTGTGACGTTTTACCCTGCCAACGTGTACTTGGACCCTTGAAATAGCTTGCCACATGGACAATTTTGATTTGCCCCTTGTTTTCACGCAGGTTAAACGCGAAGAAGAAAGTGAACAGTAACAACATTTTTTCTCACTTATTTTTTAACTGAAAGGTGGGTTTGACTTTCTTTTTGACCCGGGGATGACTTGGGTAAATTTATAAATGTTTTGGGCCTGAATGAGCTCGGGCTTTGGTGTTGGGTTTGCTATATATAAAAAGTTAACGAGTGTTAACTTCTATTGATAGAAGTTAACACTGTTAGGGCTTTAAGGGCTTTTTATGAATTTTGGTAAACTATGAGGGACTGGTTTGGTAATTTTAGGATTTTTGTCATTTTAGTGGTTTGACTTAGGTTGATTTGAGTTATTGTGCTATGATGTAACACCATTGGACCCTTCCGCTGACATGAAGCTAAATTGAGGGTGTTACAGTTTTACCCCGATCGCTACCAAATGTTGCCATGATATTTGGTTCTCCTTCCCTTTCAACATCTCTCTCCACTTTCCTATCTTTCAATTTATTATCTACCTCCTTACAATTTCCCAAATTTTCTGCTCCACAACTCTTGACAAAGCATCAACCATATCTCCTTCTTGAAACTCCTTCAGAAGGCCGTACACCACCTCACTTCTGATACCCGCATTTGATTGAGCAAAATTATGTTCACCCCCAATATCTAAGAGCCCGAGAACATCCTCGATACCAACTTTTTCCCATAGTTGGAGAGCTCGCAGACTTCCGTATCCAACCAAAAAAGTGAGTGTAGAACCATTACCGTTGTCCACTACATCTTTCGTAGGTATCTTTAGACCTGAAGTTTGTGAATCATCACCACCATTGCTTCTAAATGTGTCGGTGGAAATTGGTGGTTTGGCGTCATCTTTTTCTTCAGATATTTCATTTAGGTTATCTTGGTTTTCTTGATGCTCGTGTTCTTCAGAAGTAGCAACCCTACTTGTTTTGACAACTTCTACCTTGTTCGGCTTATGGCGAATCGTTTCCTCAATATCTTGAACATGTATCCCTGTGTTTAGGTCGTTTGGTTTGGCAATAGATGTGGTGGACCGCTCGTCCTCAAAACGGGCCAAGGAGAAGGCTTCTCCCAAAGTTGTAGGATTCGACCTCAAAGGTCCCAAAGTTGTAGGTACGTGAAGCATGCTTCCGTTATACGGGCTAATGAGAAAACTTCGCTTAAAGTTGTAGGGCTTGACCTTAAGACTGCACATTGTAGAGCCAGTTTAAGTCTAGAGACATAAAACAATTTAAGTAAAGATTCAGAGATCCCCGTTGCTCGATTTATATACATCTCAAACTTATTATGGTATTTAGCCACCATGCCCATTTGCAAGAGCTTATATAGTGTGTCCTATGTATCCCTGCCGCCTGATGTCTTGAACACTACGCAGGCGAAAAGTAACTTGAAAAACAGTAAAGAAAATTCTGATGAAGAGTATGCGGTGAATAGTAACTTCGGTGAACAATGATCGATGAACAATAACTTTTTTTGAACCCTAAATCGGAAGCCCTCTAAAAGCTCTCAGCACCAATTGATATGAACCGATTAAGGAAGTATCAATATATTTGCACCACTTTTAGCTTGTGCTTGCTCCCTAAGAAAAGAGAAGAAGAAGAGACGATTTATTTGACTAAAACTTGATTTATTGATTCATTGATTACATTAATAAATCTTAAATAGACACTTATGAGATAATCTCATATAAACGCAATACTTTTCCTAACACGACTCTAACACATATCCTAACACGACTCCAACACATATCCTAATAAACTATGATAGTTATCCTAACCATAGGCATATCACAGCTACACTAACATATAAAAATCATAACTAATCATCAAATTTTAGAATATGTGAGAAATTAAATATTGATGTGCACATCATAAAAATCACAAAAACTCTGCTATTTCGTGCTTATATATTTTAATGAAACCAAAAAAATATCTAGATACCTCACAATGATGTAAATTTACGTAAGCTACTGAAAGGTAACTAAAACAAATATAACGAGTTGTTATGCGTTGAAAATAAAGTGATATTGTATCTGATTAGTGAAATAAATCATGGAAATCTATCTTTTTACAAAGAAACGTACCCTGGTAGATGTCTTTTCAACATATGAGAATTGATAAAAAGATAGATACATTATGTAAAATGTTCTTCAAAGGTAACCAGATGAAAAACAGAGGGAACAAAAAATACTAAAAGTGGTTATGAGCTCATATTATCGTTCATAACTAAAGCAAACAAGAAATGAGTTGACACTAACCTTGGTGTAACTTAGTAGTACCGGGAAAAGAAGAGAGACTTTACCAAATAACTACCAAACATGAAGCAATTTTTTTGGGATACTAATCAGCTAGAAAAATAAATATGACTCTAAACCTAGATACAACTTAATAGATGTAGGCATGATTTAATAATATATGACTACACACAGGGGCGGATCTACTTGAAGAGTAAGGGGGCGTTGCCCCCAATGAAGTTCTTGTAGACACACGGGATGTGTAGCAAAAAAGTTTAAACTAGTAGAAAAAATGCCGAGTGCCCCCATCTAAATAGTCTGAGTGCCCTTCATATTCTTTGAGATTATAAAAATCAAAGTGTTTTGAAGTGTTAGAACTTTTAATAGAAGTTTTGTTTATGGAGAAATGAAGAAGATGATAAATGAAGAAGAAGGAAATTAGAAATTAAGAAAGCTGACTGTGATGTAATTGGGTGGGTGATTAGTCACATGTGGTAATATAATGTAGTATATACATATTTATCTTTCTTTTGTCGTCTTTTGACATTTTTCCACAATTCCATAAAAAAAACCTATAATTTTGTTGTCTTTTATTTATTTTATTCTCAATGAAACTTATTTGACGTCTTATGGAGTCACCGGTAAATATGTCGTAAATACACATTTGTTTTGGTCTTGTCTTGTAGCATATAATTAACATCTTTTATGCTCACTAATCAATTTTTTTAATTTCGACACTAACTAAAACCAAACATTTAACACTCTAAAACCTTATAAATAATTAATATCTTTGTAACAATACCTAATGTATCATTTCGATCGTAGTTTTTTCTTTCGAATTTTGTTGCTATTGTCAAAAAAAATTTGCCCCCCACAACTTATATTACTGGTTCTGCCACTAACTACACAAAATATTGAGACGAGAAATAACAAGCACAATGATAATTAGTTTATATGCAGAGCTATAGCTAGACACAAAGAAAACATCAAAACATTCCCTAAGAAACACACAAACTAGAAACTAGCAAAATGACATTTTTATGTCTCTATATTGTTTATGTTTAGCAGGGACTAAATCAAAGTAGCTAAACTTACAAAAATATTGTTACAATGTTTTAACAAGATGATGACAGGAAGCGCCAACAATGTAGACGCCTGCAACATAAATATACCCATTCAACACTACAACAAGGGAAATGATTTGCACACTCAACTTTTTGATTGGGACACTCTTGTTTATGCATTATATTATTGTACTGTAAATAAATTATGATTTAACTGCTTGTACTAATGAGTGTGTCAATCAATTCTTGATGTGTGCAAATCACCTCCCCTACAACAAAGTATGTAATTATACACCATTTTTGATTGTGTGCATGAGGTTCAACCCAGTTTTCAGCTAGCGTCTTTTCCTCCGATTCTTACCACAACAAAACTATAACTTACATGTATTCTCGCAACAAAAAAAACAACGTATATATACCAAAGAGTTTAAATTTATGATATAGAATTTATGAACCTCTAATAAGATAATCACATAGAATTGCTCGAAACTTAAGTCATTTGGTTCAAGATCTTATAGTACCTAATAGAAAGTCTACATTTATGCTCAATCAGTCAATTATACCACTAGAACAAAGCATTTGATTTTACAGACTTATTTTCTTACATCCTCACGCTTAAAAGTTTGTACAAATTCAAAGTCCATGTTTAGGGAAGTGTGGAGTATATATGCGTCAAGAAAAAGATAGAACTAAAAAGCGTGTACAAACTATCAAAAACTTCACACTAAAAAGCGTGAAGAAATGATCTAAAAGTTCATGCTATAATGTGTGAATAAACAATGGATTTAAACTACACAAAAAAAGCATGGAGACACTTGCAAACTCATGTAAAATTTAAAGTACACACTAAAAAGCGTGGATAAATTGGCAACTGATCATAAAAAAAATTTACATGCTTTTATGAATATGCAACTAATCATAAAACAAATACACGCAAAATCTGCAACTAATTATAAACGATCCAAAGCTTAATTCTTTTGAAACAAAATACTTGATATCCATTCTTAACTCTTTTGAAACAAAATAATCACTTCCTGAAAAAAAAAGCTAAATATCCAAATCTGCAACTAATTATTATACAAAATCTGCAACTAATATCTTCTTCAGGTCGTTTGAAACAAGATCTAATCTTTTCAAGCTAAAGAAATGGCTGCTAAAGATTGGACTAAAATGACAGAACTTTTGTCTTCAACTAATCAACAAGCTCCAATCTTGTGTCTTCATCAAGCTTTAATCATTTGTCTTTGCTCCTAAACAATGATAATGAAAACCAAAAATTATTTTGACATTTGTATTCCATCTGAAACCAAAAACGCTACAGGTTTTGACACATACATTGTAGCAACTAAGAAACTAAAGGGCATAGATGACAACTTTCAGGTAGCAAGCAAACTACTTTCTTAAGGTAAAGGTAAAGACTCGCAAAGCTTTAAACTCGCAACCACATAATACCAGGGAATCTGTCAACTACTTATTCCAAGAGTATTGATCAGGAATCGAGATTTAATTATCTGCTAGACTGCAACAAAGTTAAAAATGTATGTAATCTTATTTCTTTTTTATTTCAGACCTGGTCCAGCCTTATCAGACCTGGTAAAAGATTTGGTCCATCCTTAGCAGACCTGGTAACATACCTGTGCTGTTTAAAAAAATTTCTCATACTCCCAACTATAGAATGGTAGAATGGAAGGTCTCAATGCAAGTCTTCACTTATACCAATATAGATCTACAGAGAAAGCTATATTTATCAATTTCCTATTGCTATTCAATGTACAACTAACTTAAACGATTGTCATGCTCTAGAGTCAATTAATGTTATCCAATATACAGGTGATCTATATATAGCAATAAACTTTTTGGAAACAAGATTAACGTAGTTAACCTGCTATCACAGTGAATTATTTGCAAAAACAATCAAGAATTAGGCAAGGAAAGAGGTTCGATTTCCATGACAAAATCATGTAATAACAACTAGAATAAATGAAATAAAGAGACCTGTATAAGAGAGGTGTAGTTACATTTAGGAGTAGAAATTAGGCCTAGTATGCTAAATGTTGTATTGCGACTTAAAAGCTAGTAGTCGCAGCACCAAATATCCTCTGTACACTGAAAAGAGCGAAAAGATGATACAGTTTTTAGTATAAACGATATCTATTTAACTTCATTTACCAATTGTTAGATGAATAGACTATCGATAACTATTGGGATAGGTCAACTAACCATTCCAAATCCGGCAAATTATTCACTAGGGGAGCCGCATGTCGAACTTTGATTATGTGGCCAGGATATTCAGAATGTGTTCAAGGAATCAGTAATTGTTTAATTCTGTCCTTTTCAAACTTAAATCTTCTACCGTGATCATCGTTCTCATCATACATTTAATATTAGTACGACAATACTACAACATATAGCAGAGCAAAAAGCAATTTTAAAAAAAAGAAATTCTTAAAACTGTCATCTATAGTTTGCATTCTCATGCTTCACAGAATTAAGCATGTGTTAGCTTCCATAAAATGTCATCCTACCCGCTTATGTTATAGGGTGTTTAGGTAAGCTTTCCCTTATGAACAGGTTGTCAAATTGTTCCCTTTAAAATAAAGCTAATAAGTACCTCTGACTCACCTTATTTAAGCTGCTCAAATAACCATCTTCCTTGTCATTGACAGAATATCTGAAGCTTGTGCTCTCGTGCCTTGAGTGATGCAGATTAGTAAAAGTTAAAATATTTACTTTCTTTTTTTAATTTAAGTTTCTTGTTTGACAATAAACTTTCATTAAGAAAGTATTTAATTTCTAATCAATAATAGATTTAGGAAAAGGAAAGTCAAATCAATCTTTATTTAGATTGATTCTAGTTTTCATATAAATATAGGGTTTTTTCTTTGTATTGAGATATCTTTTGAGTTTTGATAATAAAAGCTTTTGCTTTAATCGAGTTCCCCACTGGAATTATCTATCCAATTGTTCTTTTAATTAGTATGTTGTTCGGCCGTTAATGATCCGCATCATTTGGTATCAGAGCCAGGTTACTAATGGTCAAACGGAATCGTGGAGAACATCTAATTTGTAGATTTGCCGGACGAGGCAACGAACCAGATCCACGTGACGTGAAGATCGCAAGCCTCAAGCAACAGATTCAAGAACTCAAGTTTCCGTAGTTACAGCAGGACTCGCCGGCAGAAGAGGCAGAAACTGGGTCCAACGTCTTGGACGATGGGTCAGAGGACGTTAATCCTTTTGGCAGAGGAAACCCTAGGTTTCATGATGACCACTATGATAACCCTTTGTTGACAAAGGAAACCGAATCAGAACCTATTATCTGCGATATAGGGGATGAGGAAGAGGATTATCCTTTTGTTAATAAATATCTAAGTTTTTAAGAAGAATTTATCATGTTAGTGGAAGAAGAATCATGTCCTTTTTATGACACCAATAACGAAGAAAAAGAATCGATGTCGGTTTATGATACTGATATTGAAGATGTCATTGAGGAGGAAGAATGATTTGTTGGGAAAGGAAGATTTGGTAGAAAAGAAGACAACATAGAAGACATTGTAATTTTGGCTAATGATCTTTGTTCTTCAATGATCCAAACTATTTTAAGTGTTGATTTTGAGGAAGACATCAATACAAAATCACAAGAGTTGATGTTGATGTGTGCTAAAACACACATCTTTTGTTCCCCATAAAACACTATTAATTGGACTAAAAATACTAAAATATGCTTAATTATATTGCAAATATGTTTGTTTGGTATTTTTATGTCTTGCAGGTAAAACGGATTAAAAACGGTGCAAAAACGGGTATTTACGGGTTTGTTTCGATCAAGAGTGCTTAATAATAAAGATCAAAACAAAGTCGTGAAAAGTCCTCGAGCATGCCATTGGAAAGAGCGCGAGAAAATGAGTCCAACGGTGCCCTCGAATCTTAGTGATTGTGCATTCTTTAGTCATTGTTTGGATTTAGAACTCTAGGAGTGTTAATGTATATGTTGTTCACTTAAGTGGTGCTTGGAGGTCGTAGCTACCTCAAGACATTTGACTCATTGGGAGATTGATTTGAACCCAAGTGTTGGGTGACTTCAATTGACGAATCTTTCACATGTGTATGTTACTTGCTTGCATAGTCCATGAGTGGGTATTATTTTCGATACTTGCCGAGACTCGTTGACCAAACTATATGAAATGAGGTTTTGTAGATTGATGACTTTAAAACTATGGATCGCAATAACGAATTTATGCGTTGAACGAATGTCGTTGCGCGAAATGTACTGATTTTGTTGTATAAACCGTTTGTGTAAGACAATAGAAAATGTGTTTTCAAATTCATAAACTGACCCTATGGTGTCAAATAAATTTTCTTTTAAAAAAAATTAAAATAAGTATATAAATAAATATTCTAAATTTTTTTTCTAAATGATGAGAATGGAGGATGGACTGATGTTATCTTCTTTTCTTTCTTTTAAAACAATTGAATTATATTTTAATCATTTTTTATATATACCGAGAAAATGACTTACGCATGTAACGTATGAAAAAGAAACGTTTTGATGATGACGGATATGACGTCGTTTGGTCCTCAATTATGCATAACTTGATCAACTATGCATAATTTAGGAAGAACCACGCTATGTCGGGAAATCGTCACCTTTTAAAATGTCGAGTTTTGGAAAATTGTTTGAGTTGGATTTCTCGAAAGAGAAAAGTGTTTTTACCCCTGCTACGGATTCTTGTACATGTAACCTTACTCCTATTGACTACATGGAGAGAGTCTCATGTGAGTCGTTATGACCGAGTCGTCCCAAAGGGAAAATACCAACGGTATTGTTCAGAACGAGTGTGTCTAGAAAGAGTGAAGTCTAATTCGTGATAATATAAGATCGACGGTTGTTATGGAAACATGTGTTGAGACCAAGTGTGGTCAGTATGTTAGTGAGCAATGGTAGAATTGAGTTATCGAGGGTGTAAACCGGACACCGACACTGAGAAGGGATCTTCTTGAAGATGTAAAGATTCCAAGGTGGGTGGAAGCCAAGGTAGTTAGTTCCGAGGTTGAGAGTGAGGAATGGAGAAGACTTTTCCTACGTTAAATGCGTTTTGCTATTGATGTAGCAACCGATGGCCGTGAAGAAGACTTCTTTTCCTGAAAATGGAAAGTAGTGGTAGTATAGTAGTAGCTATACCCGGATCGTCAAGGATTAGAATAAGGCACTAAGCGACCCTTGACTCGAGGTTAGGTGTAGTGGTCCTTACTCCTTGACGTGACGACTTAGTGTGCGTGTATAAGGGCGAAAAGATTAGAGACTCTAGCCGAATGGCGACATCCGTTTCCATCCTGGAGGAACAATCAAAGTAGCCAACGCCTTAGGTCGATCGGTATTGAATTAGGAATGTGTGTAATTGTCTCGACTTGATTAGTTGAGTCATCTAATATTCGATGCGATGCGTTAGGACCAAGTCGACTCTACTAGTCGCAATGCAGAAACGTTAAAATTGAGATCTTCGTCAAATGAGCAACGAGCCCATGATGCTCAATTGTTTTCTTGATTGTTTTTTAATTGTCTTTCGACAATATATGTGTTTTCTAGCGGGATTATCGCCGCCGAATTATGTGAAAAATGTGTATTATGTGCTATGAATGTTAATAAGCACTTATGTCGCTTTTATGTCGCCTATGATGTGGCTTAGCATGTGAATGAATGGGTATATTTTCCCGGAAATGAATGAAAGTTTAATTAGACGGGTACGCAGACCTAAAAGGTCTTTTATGAACATGGATTGGTATCCTGAAAGTCTATAGTCATTCGTGGCGAGATAAACCACAAGAATGACTATGATTGGTTAGGACTTAACCATAATTAAGTCGGAACTATTGTCGATCATGGCTTGACGATTAACAAGTGTGGTCATTGTTGGTTAAGACTTAACCGTAATTAAGTCGAAACTATTGTCGATCATGGCTTGACGATTAACAAGCGTGGTCATTGTTGGTTAGGACTTAACCGTAATTAAGTCAGGATTATTGTCGATCATTGCTTGGCAAGCAATAAGCGTGGTCATTGTTGGTTAGGACTTAGCCGTGATTAAGTCAGAATTATTGTCGGAATGGCTTGACTATTTAACAAGCATGGTATAATGTGTTATGGATCGGCTTGGGTAATGCTTACCCACATGTCGTGATCATATTTGCTAAGGCTTCATAGTAAGCGAGCACAATTGTTTTGCTAAGGCTTTATAGTAAGCAAGCATGATTATTGCTAAGTGTGATAATGAGCAAATGTAACAAGGTGCCTAAGTAAAGCTAGGCCGAAATGCGAAGTCATCGTGAAATGACAAATATGTGATTATGTGCTTATATGATTTTGTGGTTATGTGTAATGATGTTATAATGCGTTGATGGGGTCATATGTGCTCCGGAATGTATTCGCAACCGGTGGTGAATTATTTAATGAGACCGGAAGGGCGTCATATGTTTTGGTTTTGGATTATGACGCATGTTTCGGTTTTGTGTAGCGATGTGCGCTTTGTTTTGTTGGAATGATCACCAAATTAAGATTTGGGTTGATCTTTCATTTAAAGTCTTTCGTCTAAAAACGACGTGATTTATGGTTTCCCGGATACATTCCGTGGCGCATTTTGTCTCTTATGATAAAGAGCGATTGTAGTTAAACTTTGATTCTTTTGGTATGAATTACCATTTATTTTGTTGACTTTCCATCCAGAATAGTCAAGGCGAGTATTATATCGCGTGAGTTTTTACATACGAACATGTGAGTCCGTTCGATAATGAGGAAACCGTCTCATCGCAGGCAAAGTTAAGATGAGTAAGAAAGGGCGAGCACCGGGACGACGCTCCCTTTAAGGTGGGTGGAATGTAACAACCCGAGTTTTACGACGCGTATGACGATCGAGAATTCAACGTTATAATTATTATTTTATAAGTTCATAAGATTAAACGTCGACATTTAAAACTATTTTATTGTCACAAATAAATATTTTTGTAATTAATTACGAACGGATTTGAGAAATTATTATTTTTAGTCGATTTGCGAGTCAAAGTTTGACCGCGTGACCGTTGAACGTGTTGGGCCTCATAAAAATTTATGACGCGCCCTGTTAATTTTGTATTTTTCGAAATTCATATTTTGTTGGACTCCGACATTATTTCCCGCGTTCTAGCCGAGACCGAGTCAAAACTTAATTTTGACGTGATTTAACATTTTATTAAAAGTTTTAAACCAAGAAAAGTGTGACGGAAATAAAAATGGTCTCGGAAGAAGTAATCCCGAGCCACGGTTGTCGGTTTTTATTTAAGTAAAATATAGACGTGTCAAAAATCAAAACAAGAATAGAGGGGAGGACTAAATGTGTCAAGCGGCCAAAAGTGCTATACTATATAAACTGTAACACCCCCATAAAATCACAACGCAGCGGAATACCACTTTGGGGTGCCACTTCATAGTATAAAGTACAGCCAAAAGTTCAATATAGACCCAATATTTGTCATAGACCCAATGAACCAATCCTAGCCACTCATTTTTTCATCAAAAATAAAAAAAACCCACTTTCCGCCTCTTTTTTAAAAATTAAATATCTTTCACACTGTTAATCGTTACGCAAAACAAAACATATCATC
Organism: Tanacetum coccineum; assembly: GCA_026074375.1. Lineage (NCBI taxonomy): Eukaryota > Viridiplantae > Streptophyta > Magnoliopsida > Asterales > Asteraceae > Tanacetum > Tanacetum coccineum. The sequence goes on from BQNB010008688.1 coordinate 73,186, forward strand.
GCGACGAGAATTAAATTATCTTTCTATAGAGGGGCGACACTATGTACTTTCGACGAACTTTTTTTTATGATTTTATGAAGTCATATACGATTTTATGAAATCATATATGATTTATAAAATCATATATGATTTTATGAAATCATATATGATTCGTTATACGAATCATATATGATTCGTCACACGAATCATATATGATTTTCGCAATTCGTGACTGAAACAAAATTGAAAAAAAGTTCGTTAGAATCACAAATCATATATGATTTCATGAAATCATATATGATTCGTTATACGAATCATATATGATTTTCGCAATTCGTGACTGAAAAAAAAAATCAAAAAAAAGTTCATCGAAAGTATATCGTGTCACCCGTCTACTGAAAGATAAAAAAATACTCGTCGCGATGGTGTATTTTTTGTCGTGTGACGATTTACCGTTTGTAAGATATTTTATTTTTAAAAAAGAGGTGGAAAGTGAGTTTTTTTATTTTTGATGAAAAAATGAGTGGCTAGGATTGGTTCATTGGATCTATGACAAATAATTGGTCTATGTTGATCTTAACTCAAGTCACAGTAAACGACCTCTAAAGAGATTCGATTTAAGTAAATCAGAGTAAATTCAGGTCCCAATAATTTCCTTTTCACCAAGTTAAAAGAGTTCAAACATGATTCAATGTATATTTTAAAGATAATTGATTATCGAATGTGAAGAAAACCGAGTCCTTTAAGTTTTGATATCCACGCGACTCAAATGCTCCCAATGCTCAGCTAGCAAGATAATAACCTGAGAAAACACATGCAAAAACGTCAACAATAATGTTGGTGAATTCATAGGTTTAAGTAAAAACAGCATTGAAACAATTTAAGTAAATATTTCAGTAAGAAAAGCAGCGCTACAACATTTTAAAGTATTATTTCCGAAATCCAAGTAGTGATTCGATAAATCAAGTAATATTCAATAGTGGACCACAAGGTTTAAGATCAGCCAGCGACAGTATTTCAAAGTATAATTCAACAGAATACATTGCAACGAATGCAATGTATAAATCTTGATTGCATTGAGCTCATGACACCGAAACCTTGATGTTAACACATATCATATGCATTCTTGTTTGCCCCTGAAGTAGGTACTATTGCCTTATACCTAAATTCTAAATACAAATTGTCCGTTGACTGGGTGCTCGAAAGGATTCGATTACGGTACCCACGGACCAAAGGAGGCTGTCAAACCCAATAGAATACTATTTTATTGTACTACGCTCCACACCATTTATAGGCAATTAACAGTTCATGATGTGGGGTCTTTGGCAATAACTACTCATGCAATTGACCTCATATTTGGGTCCAGCATACCATAAAGTTTCTTGTGTCCAGTTTATAAAACAAGCATGTATCAAACATGTATTAGAAATCACGTGGTAGATAAGCAAAAGCTTTAGTAAAACATTCATGTAACGCTTATGTAGTAGTAACCGATAAGTTATTCGGTAAAACAAGCATGTATCAAACATGTATTAGAAATCATGTGGTAGGTAAGCAAAAGCTTTAGTAAAAACATTCATGTAACGCTTATGTAGTGGTAACCGATAAGTTATTCGGTAAAACAAGCATGTATCAAACATGTATTAGAAATCATGTGGTACGTAAGCAAAAGCTTTAGTAAAAACATTCATGTAACGCTTATGTAGTGGTAACCGATAAGTTATTCGGTAAAACAAGCATGTATTCTCACCCCAAAAATAGTTTAAGAAAACCATTAAAATAAAAAAGGTGGGTCTATGAACTCACCTTGATTCAAGTCGAAAAATCAAATAATCAACCCAAGTCTCGAACAATGCGGCGACGAATACGATCACGACCTATAATTATGTTGCTCGATTATAATACGCACAAACTACGATCAATGATGCGCACATCGTTACGACGAAACTATACATATAATTATATATATAATATATGCGTACATACACTGCATCGATGTCAGTAAATTCTACTTGCCCGTCCTAAGATTCTATACACTTATAAATCTTAAGAATACCATTTACCTTCGATCATAAGTTAAATCACTTTATTGAAAACTTTCTATTTTTAGAAGTTGTACGTCGTTAATTACCAAAAGTTACTATTTTTATACCTTACGTTTTTATAATCGACAATCGGTCTTAAAAATAATTTTTATTAATAGATGTCACTTTTACAATGCGTTAACACTTGTTAAAGTACTTGTTGACTTTTAGTTGACTTTTTAACAAGTGTATTTATCTTATAAGTATTACCCGACCTAAACGACCCACTAGATTACATTTTCATGTCTCGGACATAACAAAGGTTTTATGCGAAACGATGTTTCGAACAACTTTTCAGTTTTAGTCGAGACTTGAATCTCGACGTAAAATGACCAAAATACCCTTACGAGAATCTGCTGGAAAAATACTATATTTTTATAAAAGAATGCAGAAGTTTGACTTTCCGATTTTGACCAGTCATATTACGTTTTCACGATTTTGACCAAAAAGAGAGACTTTATGTAAAACGTTATTTTGAACAACTTTCGTGTTTCGCCGGAAGGCTAAAACAGACTCGAAAGTGCTCAAAAAAAAAACGTCGAAATTACCAATTCTGGTCCGATTTAATAAATCTTTTAATAGTGACATTATTATTCTTATTAATAGTGTATATCTCGAAATCCCTCTAGTTGTCCGCTTCGTTATTGGGAGTTAGAAGTCCCATTTTATATCAAAACGACCGCAAAAATATACTCTACAATATTTTGTAAACCAAAATCAGATTTTCGGAAATCTCGAAACCCGAATCGCCCATTCAGTTTTCTGCTCGAATTTTACTAGTTACTAAACACGTCGAAACTCATTTTCGACCCAAAAACTCATTTAAAATCTATCCAATACAACTTATAAATGCATATAAATCCCGCTTGATAATCAAATACATATTATTCTAGACGCCGCAAGTTTGAATAGATTTCATCACATATATAAAAATTAAATCGATAAACGAAACAATCGAAACAGTAAAAAAAAGGCTCACAATGATTATACTAAGCAAGATCGGAAAACAAAAGTGTCGGGTTGCCCCGATTTTGAGTTCTAGCCGCGGCTCACAACCAACCGAACCAAAACGAATCGAAACTTGAATCAACCCAAATCAACCCAAATAGTTTTCAATATATCAAACACACCCTTGTGTGTGTCTTGTACCCGGTTCGAACCCACAAGAAAAAGAAAGGGGGCAAGAACTCAACTTCTAATGAGCTCTGTTATTTTGGAATGTCATTTGATTGATGCTAGAATAGATTTTAAGTAATAAAATTTTTGATGGTTGAATTGCATTGGTGTTGTGCCTCGTCCGGATCTAAAAGGCAAAAGAAAAGGAGAAGCAATTTCAAAGTAAAAAAAAGTTAAATGCACCAATAAATGGAAAAAGGGGAAAACACATATAATAATTAGTATCTTGGAAATTAAAACAAATGGAGTGTGGGTTTGGTGTCTAGGCGTCAGCCTACTAGAGTAGATAACATGCAAATTTTTAATTTTTTTTTCTTTCTTTTATTACTTATAAATATTGTGTAATGTTTAATTTAAAGTATAACTTGTATACTGTTAAATAAAGCGCGAGCTTTGGCCAAGGTCGAGGAACAAAGACGATACGGTTAGCAAAAATAATATATATATATATATTTTTTTTTTCCACAAAAATAATAACGAGACACGTCGTAAATTTTTACGAGGCTCGAAACGATTAACGAACACGCGATCAACCGTCAACTCGCGAAACGTCAAAATAAAAAAAAATCAAATCTTTTCAAAATTTTCATAATAAAATACGAAAATATTAACTAACGACAAATAAAATTTTAAATGTCGACTCTCGCTCACGGAAACTCGTAAAATAATATTTACGACGTCGGGTTTGCGACCGTCGTACGCGTCAAAAAACTCAGGTTGTTAAATAAACACTTTTACTTCTCATTTTCTAGTTAACAAAAACACACACACACTTTTGGTTTGCTCTCACCCACAACCGGCCACCACCACACCACCGGTCACCGCCACCGGAAACTGCCGTGGCCGCCGGAAAAATGACATGCATAATGATCAACTTATATTTTCTTAATCCCCTCATCATTTCCTATGTATTCTACTAAAGAAACATAACATGCAATGGGTATTTTTCTAGTTAGAGTTCGGGCTCGATTCAAGTATTTTCGGTCAAAAAGTGGTAATAAAAAGGGTGGATTATCGTGTTAGTGAAGTTGGTTTTGTTTGAAAAGTGTCGGTTATGTTGTGTGGGGTCTCGTCTGAGCTCGAACCATGCCGAGGGGAAGCCAAAAACATTTTTATGTTGGTTGTAAGTATTTTATTTACATTGTCGTGACGTTATTATTATTTTCGTATTGCGTTTCGATTGTAACATGTGATGAAATCCGATGAACTTGCGTCGATTAGTTAGATTGTGATATGGGTTGATTGAGCGTTGTAAATATCATGTTTAGACTATATTAGATAGGCCGTGAATGAATTTTTGGTCAAAAATTGGATCTTGGCGTGTTTTGTACCAAGGGAAATTGAGCAGAAACTTGGGCACGTATTTCGAGGGTCAAGATTTTGTAAAATCTAATTTTTGGTTTAGAAAATATGGTAGAGGGTATTTTTACGAGCGTTTCGGTAACTCGAACATCGCGTAACTCTTAACAACGAATAAGTTACGACGAAAACAAGATTTGTAAACTAAGAAAAATTCCAAACAGCTATAATGGTTTTGTTTAGTTGCTGGCGGAATTTTAAATGGCCATTTTGAGCACTTTCGAGTCTGTTTTAGCCTTCCGGCGAAACAGGAAAGTTGTTCGGAATGTCGTTTTACTTTGCCGCGAGTTTTGTTAGTTTTAAAATCGCGTAATAACGGGTCAAAACTGAAAGTCAAATTCTGCACTTTATTTAAAAATATAACAAGTTCCTGCAGAAACTTTCAGGGGCATTTTGGTCATTTTTCTTCGAGTTTCAGGTCTCGGCTAAAACTAAAAAGATGTCCGGAACTTCGTTTTGCATAAAATCTCTTCAGAGTCCGAGTCGTGAAAATATGATATAGTGGGTCGTTTTGGTCGGGTCAGACTTAGTAAAATATATATATGAAAGGTAAAAGTCAAATAAAGTCCAACGTTAACTTTTGAAAGTCAACGAGTTGATGTGAGTCTTGTTGGATGTTTATAAAAATAATAAACGTTATTATTATTACGAGTATAACATTTTAGACTTAACGATTGTTATGAACGAAAATAATTCTAAAAATAGTAACTTTTGTATTAATCGGGATATAATACCGATACGAGTAAATGATAACCAATTTGAGCGTCGAATGTGTGACGAGATAAATGAATATTATTATAAATATAATTAGATGACGGGACTTACTAAAAGTGGTAACTTTCCGAAAATATCAACTTTCTAAAAGTAGAGAGTTTTCGAAAATAGAAAGTTTTCAAAAAAGTATCGAACGTGTAAGAAAGACAATGATCATAACTCAATTATTTGGGGTTTAGGATCTAGAATGTGCAAGAGGATTTCTCCTCACATGTGTATGTATATCTATATCTTTTTAATAGTTGTGATGTAAGCACTATTCGTTGTTGAGACGTCTTTGGATTGTTTTTGTTATTTTGATCTTCGGCTTAGATCAAGGTGAGTTCATAGCCTCGCTTTTGAACTGTTTTAAATGTTTTAAAACCCGTGAGGGGGATACATGCTTGTTTTGAAAATTGAACGCAATGTGTTTTGATACGTGATATGATTCCATGCTATGAGTTTATGCCTTTGACTGTGTACTCGTTAATTACTGAGGAGGTAAACGCTGAATTCATTAAATAGATCTATTGGGTTTGACATCCCTGTCCGGGGTATGAATCCTGAATTGAATAGCGAGCACCGTGTAACGGACATTTTGTATTGATAAAGGGGTGGTGGCATACTACCCGGTCACTTATTTGTCTATCATGATAAATGTGTTAAGGTTCGGTACACGGGCTCATATAAGATGGAAATGTTGTGTGGCTTGCCTAGTTAGCAGTCATACGTGCTTTTGTGGAACCAAACATGCGTTCTGATTGTTATTTGTAAACTCTATGAATTCACTCAACATTTTGTTGACGTTTTTAAGCATGTATCTCAGGTATTGGGGCTATTGATGGCTTGGAGGGAACGAAACGCGGATATCAAAGATTGTGTCACGGTCAAATGTTTTGTTTATTTAACAAAAAGGATGCTTTGGAAAAGAATTCGTGTCATGACTATTTGATATGAAGTTTTTAAGTTAATTTGGGACCTTGTAACTCTGATGTTCTTCATATAAATAAAACAAAATTTTGTTTTATAAACGTATCATTTGAACGTTTACTGGGACTCGTGTGCATGTATTATGAAGTAGCACCCCAAATGTTGTATTCCGCTGCGTATCGTATTTGGGGGTGTTACAGAGTGGTATTAGAGCACGAGTTGTAGCGAACTAAGTCGTTTTACAAAACTTGAACTACAACTGTTTTTGGAAAAATTTCACGAGTCTTTCATCGTTGTCCGATATCCGCGCGTGTGTCATTCCTGATCCTTAGAAGCCTTATGTGATGCTTTGATTGCATATTATGTGCGTAACAAGTGGGTGACACTTGATATAAGTATTATATACGTGTCCGTATACACACACACACACACACACACACACACACACACACACATATATATATATATATATATATATATATATATATATATATAGATATATATATATATATATATATATATATATATATATATATATATATATATATATATATATATATATATATATATATATATACGGCATCCGCCTTATGGCGTACGGCTATATATATGTTTTGATATTCGCAACCTACGTAGAGTTTAATTTTTATGAGCATTTTGATGCGATATGATAAAATCATTTTGATATATATGATGAAAATATCGTTGTTATATGATTATCTTCGAGACTTTTCCGCGACTTTACTTTGTTATCTTTTGATGTCGGGACTCGACTTAATTTTCGATCCCACTTGTAAATTTTACTAATTGGTTTTGAATTTGAACGCTCTTCTTATTGGTTTTGAATTTGAACGCTCTTCTTATTGGTTTTGAATTTGAACGCTCTTCTTATTGATTTTGATTGCATATGCTGTTTCGTAATTTATCATTTTGAGATTTCCCAGTTGATGGGAGTGCGACTTTTATATGTCATCCCATAACCCTTCATTGTTTTGGAAAACAGTTATTAACTTATTCCAGCGAAATGCGTCGTTTGGAAACGTCTATCTTTGGAGCTTTCGAATAAAGTTGGTGTGTTTGCGTTTTAATTCTCTTGTATTGACCTCTACTTAATAAGTCTTGAAATATTTGATCCTGGAAACCCATGAGTTTATGTGTTCAAGAGACTGCTAAGTCATTAGGTATGGCTTTGTATTGGAGTTTGGAGGAATTTAAATGGTGTTTGGTTGGACTTTGAAATAGATTTCTGTGGCAGTTGTAACCAGTAGGTTGTAGGATTGATTACGAATTACTTTAGGTCATAAGGCACTTGGGGAATCCAATATGAATGTGGACATATGTCTTAATTGTATGTGGTTCTTTGGATAGGGTCGTATCTCCTCCGGATGAGTGAGATATCGTCATTCTACTAAAACTAGTCAAATGTGGTATAGCATTGGGAAAAGGAGTATAACTCCATATTTTTGGATTAACTTTTCAAAATATAATTATGGTATCTGTAGAAGACTCTTAGGGCTATCACCTCCAATTGGTCTCACTTAAATAGCATCAATAAACTTTAAACTACGCTCATTTTCGTAAACTACAAAATTGGTCACAATTTCTTGGGAGACTGCTTGGGAGCAGCAGCTTGTTGGGTATGTTTCAAAATGTTTTTGGTCTATGAAGACCTATTAAATTGGACTAGTATGTAGAGAAACATCTTAGGTATATGGGGGAATTCGGATGGAGTTATATCGACGCCCGAAGAATGAGTTATCACCGAAATGGCAAAACTAGTCAAAAATTGAGACCAGAATTTGAATGAGTAATAAGTCTAAGTATTTATATAGCAACACCTAAATTTGTAAAACTATAGGTTCAAGGTATTGAACAAACTTAGATTTGGGCGGTCATTTCAGCCTTTGCGGACATATGGTTTAGGAGATACACTTAATTTAGTGAAGCCATAAAATTTTGGAAAAACGACAGCCTTGATAGATAGGGGCAAAATGGTAAATTCACCTAGATTTTGAAACTTTATGGGCAGTGGGCCCTATGTTTCTAGAAATTAGACTCAGAATGAATTCCGTAGTCGAAAGCCTCATAACTTTATTATCCACGGACTAGTAATTTGTAAGGTTTCAAGAAGCTAAAGGCTTATTGGTCTGAGGTCATTATTGCCTCAAAGTTTTATCTCATCACCGGTGTAGTGATTATGCATTCTTTAGCCATTGTTTGGATTTAGAACTCTAAGAGAGTTAATGTATATGTTGTTCACTTAAGTGGTGCTTGGAGGTCATAGTTACCTCAAGACATTTGACTCATTGAGAGATTGATTTGACCCCAAGTGTTGGGTGACTTCAATTGGCGAATCTTTCGCATGTGTATGTTACTTGCTTGCATAGTCCATGAGTGGGTATTATTTTCGATACTTGCCGAGACTCGTTGACCAAACTATATGAAATGAGGTTTTGTAGATTGATGATTTTAAAGTTGTGGATCGCAATAACGAATTTATGTGTTGAACGAATGCCGTTGCCGAATTGTACCGATTTTGTTGTATAAACCGTTTGTGTAAGACAATGGAAATGTGTTTTCAAGTTTCATAAACAGACCCTATGGTGTCAAATAAATTTTCTTTTAAAAAAATAATAAATAATTATTTTTAAATTTTTTTCTAAATGATGAGAATAGAGGATGGACTGATTCTATCTTCTTTTCTTTCTTTTAAAACAATCAAATTTTATTTTAATCATTTTTTATATATATACCGAGAAAATGACTTACGCATGTAGCGTATGAAAAAAGAAACGTTTTGACGAGGACGGATATGACGTCTTTTGGTCCTCAATTATGCATAACTTGATCAACAATGCATAATTTAGGAAGAACCACGCTATGTCGGGAAATCGTCACCTTTTAAAATGTTGAGTTTTGGAAAATTGTTCGAGTTGGAATTCTCGAAAGAGAAAAGTGTTTTTACCCTTGCTACGGATTCTTGTGCAAGGAACCTTAATCCTATTGACTGCATGGAGAGAGTCTTATGCGAGTCGTTGTGACCGAGTCGTCCCGAAGGGAAAATAACAACGGTATTGTTCGGAACGAGTGTGTCTAGAAAGAAGTGAAGTCTAATTTGTGATAATATAAGATCAACAGTTGTTATGGAGACATATGTTGAGACCAAGTGTGGTCGGTATGCTAGTGAGCAATGGTAGAATTGAGTTATTGAGGGTGTAAACTGGACACCGACACTGAGAAGGGATCTTCTTGAAGATTTAAAGTTTCCAAGGTGGGTGGAAGCCAAGGTAGTTAGTTACGAGGTTGAGAGTGAGGAATGGAGAAGACTTCTCCTACGTTAAATGCGTGTTGCCATTGATGTAGCAACCGATGGACGTGAAGAAGACTTCTTTTCATGAAAATGGAAAGTAGTGGTAGTATAGTAGTAGCTATACCCGGATCGTCGAGGATTAGAATAAGGCACTAAGCGACCCCTGACTCGAGGTTAGGTGTAGTGGTCCTTACTCCTTGACGTGATGACTTAGTGTTCGTGTATAAGGGCGAAAAGATTGGAGACTCTAGCCGAATGGCGACATCCGTTTCCATCCTGGAGGAACAATCAAAGTAGCTAACGCCTTAGGTCGATCGGTATTGAATTAGGAATGTGCGTAATTGTCTCGACTTGATTAGTTGAGTCATCTAAGATTCGATGCGATGCATTAGGACCAAGTCGACTATGCTAGTCGCGATGCGGAAACGTTGAAATTGCGATCATCGTCAAATGAGCAACGAGCCCATGATGCTCAATTGTTTTCTTAATTGTTTTTAATTGTCTTTCGACAATATATGTGTTTTCTAACGGGATTATCGCCGCCAAATTATGTGAAAAATGTGCTTTATGTGCTATGTGCTTTGAATGTAAATAAGCGCTTATGTCGCTTTTATGTAGCCTATGATGTGGCTTAGCATGTGAATGAATGGGTATATTTTTCTGGAAATGAATGAAAGTTCAATTAGACGTGTACGCACACGCAAAAGGTATTTTGTGAACATGGATTGGTATCGTGAAAGTCTATAGTCATTCATGGCGAGATAAACCACAAGCATGACTATGATTGGTTAGGACTTAACCATAATTAAGTCGAAACTATTGTCGATCATGGCTTGACGATTAACAAGCGTGGTCATTTTTGGTTAGGACTTAACCGTAATTAAGTCGGAACTATTGTCGATCATGGCTTGACGATTAACAAGCGTGGTCATTTTTGGTTAGGACTTAACCGTAATTAAGTCGGAACTATTGTCGATCATGGCTTGACGATTAACAAGCGTGGTCATTGTTGGTTAGGACTTAACCGTGATTAAGTCAGAATTATTGTCGGAATGGCTTGACTATTTAGCAAGCAAGCTAGAATGTGTTATGGATCAGCTTGGGTAATGTTTACCCACATGTCGTGATCATATTTGATAAGGCTTCATAGTAAGCGAGCACGGTTGTTTTGCTAAGGCTTTATAGTTAGCAAGCATGATTGTTGCTAAGTGTGATAATGTGCAAATGTGATAACGTGCCTAAGTAAAGCTAGGCCGAAATGCGAAGTCATCGTAAAATGACGAATATGTGATTATGTGCTTATATGATTTCGTGGTTATATGTAATGATGTTATAATGCGTTGATGGGGTCATATGTGCTCTGAAATGTTTTCGCAACCGGTGGTGCAATATTTAATGAGATCGGGAGGGCGACGTATGTTTTGGTTTTGGATTATGACGCATGTTTCGGTTTTGTGTAGGGATGTGTGCTTTGTTTTGTTGGAATGATCACTAAATTACGATTTGGGTTGATCTTTCATTTAAAGTCTTTCGTCTAAAAACGACGCGATTTATGGTTTCCTGGATACGTTCCATGGCGTTTTTTGTCTCTTATGATAAAGAGCGATTGTAGTTAAACTTTGATTCCGTTGGTATGAATTACCATTTGTTTTGTTGACTTTCCATCCGGAATAGTCAAGGCGAGTATTATATCGCGTGATTTTTGCGTACGAACTTGTGAGTCCGTTCGATATTGAGGAAACCGTCTCATCGCAGGCAAAGTTAAGATTAGTAAGAAAGGGCGAGCACCAGGATGACGCTCCTTTTAAGGTGGGTGGAATGTAACAACCCGAGTTTTACGACGCGTATGACGATCGCGAATTCGACGTCATAATTATTATTTTATAAGTTCATAAGATTGAACGTCGACATTTAAAACTATTTTATTGTCACGAATAATTATTTTCGTATTTTATTACGAACGGATTTGATAAATTATTATTTTTAGTGGATTTGCGAGTCAAAGTTTGACCGCGCGACCGTTGAACGTGTTGGGTCTCATAAAAATTTATGGCGCGCCCCGTTAATTTTGTATTTTTTGAAATTCATATTTCGTTGGACTCCGACATTATTTCCCGCGTTCTAGCCGAGACCGAGTCAAAACTTTATTTTGACGTGATTTAACATTTTATTAAAAGTTTTAAACCAAGAAAAGTGTGACGGAAATAAAAGTGGTCTCGGAAGAAGTAATCTCGAGCCACGGTTTTCGGTTTTTATTTAAGTAAAACATAGACATGTCAAAAACAAAACAAGAATAGAGGGGAGAACTAAATGTGTCAAGTGGCCAAAAGTTCTATACTCTATAAACACTTTTACTTCTCATTTTCTAGTTAACAAAAACACACACACACACTTTTGGTTTGCTCTCACCCACAACCGGCCACCACCAAACCGCCGGTCACCGCCACCAGAAACCGCCGTGGCTGCTGGAAAAATGACATGCATAATGATCAACTTATATTTTCTTAATCCACTCTTCATTTCCTACGTATTCCACTAAAGAAACGTAACATGCAATGGGTATTTTTCTAGTTAGAGTTCGGGCTCGATTCAAGTATTTTCGGTCAAAAAGTGGTAGTAAAAAGGGTAGATTATCGTGTTAGTGAAGTTGGTTTTGTTTGAAAAGTGTCGGTTATCTTGTTTGGGATCTCGTCCGAGCTCGAACCATGCCGAGGGGAAGCCAAAAACATTTTTATGTTGGTTGTAAGTATTTTATTTACATTGTCGTGACGTTATTATTATTTTCGTATTGTGTTTCGATTGTTACATGTGATGAAATCCGATGAACTTGCGTCGATTAGTTAGATTGTGATATGGGTTGATTGATCGTTGTAAATATCATGTATAGACTATATTAGATAGGCCGTGAATGAATTTTTGGTCAAAAATTGGATCTTGGCGTGTTTTGTACTAAGTGAAATTGAGCAGAAACTTGGGCACGTATTTTGAGGGTCGATATTTTGTAAAATCTGATTTTGGTTTAAAAAATATGGTAGAGGGTATTTTTATGAGCGTTTCGGTAATTCGAACGTCGCGTAACTATTAAAAACGAAGAAGTTATAACGAAAACAAGATTTGAAAACTAAGAAAAATTCCAAACAGCTATAATGGTTTTGTTTAGTTGCTGGCAGAATTTTAAATGGCCATTTTGAGCACTTTCAAGTCCGTTTTAGCCTTCCGGCGAAACACGAAAGTTGTTCGGAATGTCGTTTTACTTTGCCTCGAGGTTTGTTAGTTTTAGAATCGCGTAGTAACGGGTCAAAACTGAAAGTTAAATTCTGCACTTTAATTAAAAATATAACAAGTTCCTGCATAAACTTGCAGAGGCATTTTGGTCATTTTCCTTCGAGTTTCAGGTCTCGGCTAAAACTAAAAAGTTGTCTGGAACGTCGTTTTGCATAAAATCTTTTTAGAGTCCGAGCCGTGAAAATGTGATATAGTGAGTCGTTTTGGTCGGGTCAGACTTAGTAAAATATATATATGAGAGGTAAAAGTCAAATAAAGTCCAACGTTGACTTTTGAAAGTCAACGAGTTGATGTGAGTCTTGTTGGATGTTTATAAAAATAATAAACGCTATTATTATTACGAGTATAACATTTTAGACTTAACGATTGTTATGAGCGAAAATAATTCTAAAAATAGTGACTTTTGTAATAATCGGGATATAATACCGATACGAGTAAATGATAACCAATTTGAGCGTCGAATGTGCGACGAGATAAATGAATATTATTATAAATATAATTAGATGACGGGACTTACTAAAAATGGTAACTTTCCGAAAATAGCAACTTTCTAAAAATAGAAAGTTTCCAAAAATAAAAAGTTTTCAATAAAGTATCGAACGTGTAAGAAAGACAATGATCATAACTCAATTATGTGGGGTTTAGGTTCTAGGACGCTCAAGAGGATTTCTCAAACATGTGTATGTATATCTATATCGTTTTAATAGTTACGATGTACGCACTATTCGATCGTACTCTATTGTATAGTAACCAAGCAACATAAATTATAGGTTGCGGTTGAGTTCGTTGTTTAGACGTCTTTGGATTGTTTTGGTTATTTTAATCTCTGGCTTAGATCAAGGTGAGTTCATAGCCTCGCTTTTGAACTGTTTTAAATGTTTTAAAACCCGCGATGGGAATACATGCTTGTTTTGAAAATTGAACGCAATGTGTTTTGATACATGATATGATTCCTTGCTATGAGTTTATGCCTTTGATTGTGTACTCGTTAATTACCGATGAGGTAAACGCTGAATGCATTAAATAGATCTATTGGGTTTGACAGCCCTGTCTGGGATATGAATCCTGAATTGAATAGCGAGCACCGTGTAACGGACATTTTGTATTTAGAAAGGGATGGTGGCATACTACCGGTCAATTATTTGTCTGTCATGATAAATGTGTTAAGGTTCGGTACACAGGCTCATACAAGATGGAAATGTTGTTTGGCTTGCCTAACTAGTAGTCATACGTGCTTTTGTGGAACCGAACATGCGTTCTGATTGTTATTTGTAAACTCTATGAATTCACTCAACGTTTTGTTGACGTTTTTAAGCATGTATTTCAGGTATTGGTGCTATTGATGGCTTGGAGGGAACGGAACGCGGATATCAAAGACTGTGTCACGGTGAAATGTTTTGTTTATTTAAACAAAATGATGCTTTGGAAAAGAAGTCGTGTCATGACTTTTTGATATGAAGTCTTTAAGTTAATTTGGGACCTTGTAACTCTGATGTTCTTCATATAAATAAAATAAAATTTTATTTTATAAACGTATCATTTGAACGTTTACTAGGACTCGTATGCATGTATTATGAAGTAGCACTCCAAATGTTGTATTCCGCTGTGTATCGTCTTTTGGGGGTGTTACAGTGTGTCCCAAGGTTGATTAGACAAGTACACATTGTACAGTTTGTCTTTATTACAATTTTAATCTAGGAATAGGACAAACATACTTTCTAAGGTCAGTGCTGACATTGACCTTGTCTTCATACCCTATTCAAGATAAGTTTGTCTTCAGGTGGATAAGTACTTAAACTTATCCATAGAAACTTATCCCACCTATTCTTCAGGCTCTTGTCTTCAGGGTCTTTAAGTTGAGGAGATCGTATAGGGTTCAGTGAGTCTATTGCCACAACTCACTGAACTCATCACCTTCTTCTTTAGTTCAGAGACTTCATTCACTGAGTGCCGCCTCAATGAATGGTTGAGTCTTTCTTGTAGACTCAGGTTGAGCATTTGAAGGTAACTCACTAAGTGAATGTTCACTCAGTGACCTTGAAATGTTTAAGGTTATCTAACACTTAGGATATTTTGTATTCAAATCCAAGTGAAAGATCATTTGGCACTGAATTGGCTTAACAATCTCCCTATATGTGGATATAAATATAGCCTAAGTGTTTTCAGTGTAAGTGAGTAAATACAGCTTCTTCTTACACTGAATCTAGAAAGCAAGTAAGGGATACTGATAACTAAAGGTACTTCATTCATTAGGGATCACAAGTCCTACCAATATATTACAAAACATGAAAGAAAATTACAATTGTACTTAGTTCAGTGAGTATCCAATGGCTTCAAGCTTGACTTTCTTTGACTTTAGTTTCTCTTTATCAAAATGACTATCAATCGAACTCCTCAATACTGCACATAACCTTTGATTTGTAGGAGTACTGATGTTTGTAGCCATCACCAAGTAGCTCAGCAGGGTATCCACATCTACCTTGTGAATATCACTCATTCTTTGGAAGGCCTCATCACTAAAGACATCAATAAAGAAGATTAAATTCTTAGGATGTTCAATCACTTGGTTGTTGACAAACTAAACTCCTTCAGGAAGGCTTCTATTTCATTTAAGTTGATGAGGTGTCATTTTATACACTTTTTAGGGTCGTTTAACCCTCAAAATCGTGTGTTTATGCCCAAAATAGGTACTTAATCGTTCCTTTTCAGGTATTTCTCATTTGGAAGACATTTGGAGAAGAAACGGACGAGATTACGAACCAACACCAAGACTCTTGAAGATTTGTGCTAACAGAGCCTAGAGACGGCGTCACAAGCTATACACGGCGCCGTCACAACCCATCAAGTGACGGCTTCACATACTTCAAGACGGCGTCAGCACTCACCGACTCAAATGCAGATCTAGAAGATTCTTCTAACGACGGTGTCACGACTAAAATACGACGCCGTCGCGCCGTTTTTCCTATATATACAAACCCGAATTTAGGGTTTTGAGTGTGTAACTTTAGAATAAAAGGAGGGTACGAACCCTAGTTCGTTTAGCAGCTGTAGGAGACGATTTTAGGGCCCAAAAAC